>KQ995702.1:196961-212761 GCA_001598015.1 Dorcoceras hygrometricum
AAATCGAGAGTCGCTATAGATCCGATAGCTATGCATACATCTTGGAGATCGAATAGTGACATCGCGAGTGTAACTAGGTAAACAAATTTACCTAAAACACTTCTAGTACTCTGGCCAGAGATTTATACACTATTATCCCCTCAGATAGCATAGGATATCCACGCATGTCTGCGAGCGGTGAATCCTCGACAACGATGCATCGACTCCTACATGCATCGGGGTCTCACCCAATCCCGACGCCTTATGACCCCAAGAGAGTCGACAAACGGGTCAAAGTGAGACGCCTATCATGTAGAGTCTCAATGACGTTTCGAGTCGTGAGGACTAATCAGTACAACCAAGACCTCGGACTTATCCACTCGACAAATGGTAACCACTTGGAAAGTCCGAACGAGGGTAGTTCGATAGATCACCAGGTCACTATCTATTTGCATGCTCAGAACATCACAATGTTCCCTACCAATGAAACATGGTACTTCACATCGCAGATACTAGTCTCGAACTCGGGCGGCCTTATCCTCATTTTGACGGCCCAATAGACTAGGAACATGTTCAGAATACACAACGACTATTAGATGTGTTTCATGATAGACGTCATACCCACTATCACATCTAACATACACTTAGGTGTATTCTAGGTCTTTACTCAACGCAATTGTAAATCATTACACACATAATGAAAGTAAAGAACGCCATATAAGTAAATGCGAATATCATATATAAAGACTGTTTGTACAAGAGTCTATAAAACCCACACGCCACAAGTTGGCTAGTTGGGCATCTACTCTAACAAACCAGCCACTGATTCCAACAATACCACTAACAGGAAGCTTAAACAAAGGCTAATACTAAGATCCCAACAACAATTCGAAGTTCTACCTCAACGACGCAACACACGGCCGAAGGCAGCAACTTCGCGATCTCACTCTAGCCAACAACATCCTCCAAGAATGGTATGGAAAGATAGAGATTCTCGAGAGGAGTCCAACGTCACCTCGCACGAACCAAACAACGGCCAGCAACGACGGGAATTCACCGGAAAAGCTCATGGTGAACAGTGCTCTAGGGTTCGAGAAACAAAGGACGAATGTCGGGAAATTATTCTAAGTATGGGATCTGATATCTCAATTGAAGACCAAGTCTTCCTATATATATAAATCCCGTAACTGCTGAGATCTGTTTTAAAAATCCACCGACATAACCAGCAGGTACCAACAATCAGCAGATGAAAAGAGCCAACTGCTGAATTCTCAAACCACGCTAACCAAAACGATGTCGCAGCGACTTAACAAAATGACGTCGCACCGCTTACGTCATCAAATCTGCCACCAGCTGGTCGCCTAAAACCATCGGCTGGTTTCTCTCGCGTGAAATCCTTGCAAAAGCTGGTACCAGTCGCGACATCTAAAACGCAGCGTTGCAACTAATTAAAACGGCGTCGCATAGCTTACGTAATACTTTCTGCCAACAGCTGGTTATCCAGACGCAAGCTACAGTAACGCACCAGTCGCAAACTACAGTGACGTTGACTAACGTTGACGCCTTACCAGTCGCGACATCTAAAACGCAGCGTTGCAACTAATTAAAACGGCGTCGCATAGCTTACGTAATACTTTCTGCCAACAGCTGGTTATCCAGACGCAAGCTACAGTAACGCACCAGTCGCAAACTACAGTGACGTTGACTAACGTTGACGCCTGCTGATCAAAATCAAACAGATATGCTTACGTCACTAGTTCCTCAAAACGGTGCCGTATCGCTGAACACAAAAACACGCTAACTACCCAACGACTGATTCCTTATGTTATCTGCTGGCAGAATTCACCAAACACTTAGCGAATTCTTCCACCAGCTAAGCTTACGTCAGCAATTACTACGCCAACGCACAACAACAGAAAACATGACGTCACCATGTCTACTGACAGATATCTCCCCAAACATCAAAAATACGAAAACCTCCAGAATCTCAAAACACCGATTAATTCTCACGATTAATCTTAAACTCAAATCCAGGTCTCACATTTCTCCCCCACTTAAAAGGATTTCGTCCCCGAAATCAAACAACAATTCTGTCACAACAACACAGCAATAGCAAGATACAAACAGAACTCGCCCAACACAAGGCCAAGAGTTCAAGATAACTGAGCAAACATATAGCAACAACTAGGGAAGAAATACAACCAAAAGATACAAACTACTGGAAATTTAGCTCAACAGATATTCAAACAGATGCGGCCACTCGCGCTGCATCTTTTCTTCCAGCTCCCAAGTAGCTTCTTCCCTTCCATGTTTGCTCCTTTGCACCATCACCAATGGAATGGTCTTATTTCTCAACTTTTTCTCTTTTCTGTCAAGCATCTGCAAAGGATATTCTTGGTAACTCAACGAATGATCTAGCTCCACCTCGTCAGTTCCAAGCACATGAGACGGATCTGGCTCATATTTCCTCAACATGGAAACATGAAAGACGTCATGAAGAGAAGACAACTCTGACGGCAACAACAGCCGATACGCTAAAGGGCCAATCCTCTCAACAATCTCATACGGTCCGATGTAACGAGGGGCTAACTTTCCCTTGCGTCCAAAGCGCATCACACTGTGAAATGGAGAAACTTTGAGAAATACACGATCACCAACCTGAAACTCAAGAGGTCGACGCCTCCTATTCGCATAACTGACTTGGAGATCTTGGGCAGCTTTCATCCGCTGTCTAATAAGATCCACATGATCTTTCATTTGCTGCAAAAATTCAGGGGCAGATAGCTGCTTCTCCCCCACTTCTTCCCAACACACCGGAGATCTGCACTTTCTGCCATACAAAGCCTCAAAAGGCGCCATACCAATCGTCACTTGGTAGCTGTTATTATACGAAAACTCAACTAAAGACAACGCGTCTTGTCAGCTACCTCTGAAATCCAACACAACAGCTCGCAACATATCCTCCAACGTCTAGATAGTTCGCTCAGATTGGCCATCTGTCTGGGGGTGATACGCGGTGCTCATAGCCAATCTGGTACCCAAAGCTGTTTGCAAACTCTTCCAAAACCTGGAAGTAAACCTCAGATCGCGGTCGGAAACGATCGAAACGGGCACACCATGCAGTCTAACAACAAAATCAACATACAACTTCGCCATCTTCTTCAACGAGAAGGTCATCCCATAGGGAATAAAATGTGCAGACTTAGACAGACGGCGAGCAACAAAACCAGCAACGTCGCTCTTGAGGCCAGCCCACCAAAAGTGCGGCTTCAAAGCATGGTACATCTTCCGTGCACCAGGATGAACACTATGTCTGCTACAGTGCGCTTCCCGAAGGATCTCCTCCTTCAAATCAATCAAATTGGGCACAACCAACCTGCCTCGGAAACGCAAACAACCATCGGAAGAGACAGAATAATCTTCCAGTTCGCCAGCCCTGACCTTCAACTTCAACTCGTGGATAGACGGATCAGTCCTCTGAGCTGCTCTAATAGTCGAGACAATCTGTGGCTCCACTTGGAACGATGAAACCACAACGCAATCCTCAGCCGGGTAAAATCTCCAACCCGTAGTGTTAAGATGCTCTTGATCCTTGGAGATGTACAACGATGCAAGCATCTCACTAGCCTTTCTGCTCAAAGCATCGGCCACTACGTTTGACTTCCCAGGCTGGTACTTATCTCACAATCAAAGTCCTTTAGCAGCTCCATCCACCTACGCTGTCTCATGTTCAGGTCAGGCTGCGAAAAAAAATACTGCAAACTCTTGTGGTCGGAGTACACCACAAACTGCTCGTCATATAGGTAGTGACGCCAAATCTTCAACGCAAAGACCACCGCCGCTAACTCCAAATCATGGACTGGGTAACGAGTCTCGTGCGGTTTCAACTACCGCGAGGCATACGCAATGACTCGACCATTCTGCATCAACACACAACCCAATCCATTAAGAGAAGCGTCTGAACAAACAACAAAACCACCTGAATCGGACGGTAGAGCCAACACAGGCGCAGTAGTCAACTTTTCCTTGAGCAGTTGAAAAGCATTCTCACACTGCTCAGTCCAAACAAAACGCTTGTCCTTCTGAGTTAATTGAGTCATCGACTTTGCTATACTTGAGAATCCCTCAATGAAGCAACGATAATAGCCAGCCAGACCCAAGAAACTACGAATCTCGGAAACATTCCTGGGACGCTCCCAGTTCAGAACGGCATCAACCTTGCTAGGATCTATATAAATCCCCTCAGCTGAAATCACATGTCCCAAGAATACGACGCGATCCAACCAGAACTCACACTTAGAGAACTTTGCATACAACTGCTGGTCTCTCAGCGTCTGAAGGACAATCCTCAAATGCTCCTTGTGCTCCAAAGGAGTCTTTGGATAGACTAAGATGTCGTCAATGAACACGATCACAAACTGATCGATAAACTCGGGGAAAACTCGGTTCATCAAATCCATAAAGACTACAGGGGCATTAGTCAAATCAAACGGCATAACCAAAAACTCAAAATGCCCGTACCTGGTACGAAAAGCAGTCTTCGCGACATCTTGTTCTCTCACTCTCAGCTGATGGTACCCAGAACGAAGATCAATCTTTGAATATACCGCAGAACCTTGCAACTGATCAAACAGATCATCGATTCCACGATCACGAAACTGATCGATAAACTCGGGGAAAACTCGGTTCATCAAATCCATAAAGACTACAGGGGCATTAGTCAAATCAAACGGCATAACCAAAAACTCAAAATGCCCGTACCTGGTACGAAAAGCAGTCTTCGCGACATCTTGTTCTCTCACTCTCAGCTGATGGTACCCAGAACGAAGATCAATCTTTGAATATACCGCAGAACCTTGCAACTGATCAAACAGATCATCGATTCTCAGCAACGGGTATTTGTTCTTCACAGTGGCTTTATTCAACTGGCGAAAATCAATGCACATCCGCATTGAGCCATCCTTCTTCTTTACAAACAGGATGGGCGCTCCCCACAGTGACATACTAGGTCGAATAAAACCTTTCTCCAGCAAATCATCTAACTGCACCTTGAGTTCTCTCAACTCCGCAGGCGCCAGACGATAAGGGGCACGTGAAATCGGAGCTGTGCC
Source organism: Dorcoceras hygrometricum (assembly GCA_001598015.1). Taxonomy (NCBI): domain Eukaryota; kingdom Viridiplantae; phylum Streptophyta; class Magnoliopsida; order Lamiales; family Gesneriaceae; genus Dorcoceras; species Dorcoceras hygrometricum. Next base: position 202,052 of record KQ995702.1, read on the forward strand.
AGGCACCAGCTCTATCCTTAAGTCTATTTCCCGCCTCGGAGGAAAACCAGGAATCTCCTCCGGAAATACATCCGGGAAATGTCGCACCACGGGAACATCACTGAGCTGCACGCGTGAAGAAGAAGACGCATCCAAAGCGTAGATCATAAAGCCAGCATTCCCCAAAGACAACTAGCTTAACATCTCCATCGCTGAGACCAACGGGATCTTCGATCTAGAATCCTGGCCGTAGAAGTCCCACTTCTCACCAGACAAAGGCCTAAAGCGCACAATCCCATGGAAGCAGTCCACGGAGGCCCTATAATTGGACAGCACATCCATCCCAACTATGCAATCAAAAATCCCAAAGCATCAAACGGATCAAGTTCGCTAACAGGACATGCTCACCAAACCGCAACACACCATCCAACAAAACCTCCTGGGAGAACAAGCTCACACCGCCAGGGGTAGACACGGAAACAGCATCGCGCAACGAAATGGTACACAGACCATGCTCAACAACAAACGAATCAGAAATAAACGAATGCGATGAACTGGTGTCAAACAACACACGCGCAGGAAAGTCAAAGACAAGGCAAGTACCTGCGATCACCCGACTCGGTGTCTCCTCGGCCTGCTCCCTAGTGATGGCGTTAACCTGAGAATGCTGGGGTCCTGAGAAGAAAGGCTGAGACGACTGTCCGAACCGCGATGGACCAGGCTGTTGAAAAGGCCTAAACTGAGGCTCACCCAAACGGGGCTGCGGAAACTGATGGGAACGACCCCTAGACTGACCTCCACGACCCTGAGGCTGGGCCGCGGTCTGCTGTGATCCAGCTGACGGACACACTCTCGCAAAATGCCCGTACTGACCACAAAGGTTGCAGGAACCCTGCACACCTACACACTGAGTGGAAGGATGCTTTCCACCGCAACAGCCACAAAACTCAGTCCGAGATCCACTGCTACTCGAACTGCCTGAACCAGAAGAGCCAGAACCCGCCTTCTTCTTAAACTGCTGACCTTGGGGTCAAAACCTCTGACGGCCAGACTGCTGAGCCACCTGCTGCTGCTGCTGGGGCTGATGGGCTGACTGGGAGGACTGTGAAGACTGTGCTCCCTGAATAGCAGGATGACTAACCGGCACCGCCTGCTGCCTGCGAGCACGACGACTCTGCAAACCCTCCTCAATATCAATAGCAGTGTCAACTGCTTCCGCATAGCTCTTGGGTTTACTGGTCAACACCATATGATACAACTCTTCGTTCAAGCCCTCAAGAAATCGAGTCCGCTTGGCCCTCTCCCTACCAGAAACATGGGGAACGTACGCCAACAGAGAAGAAAACTTCCTAGCATACTCCCGAACAGTCATGGAACCCTGCTCCAGATGGTCGAACACCCGCTCTCGGGCGTTCACATAAGACTCGGGCACATACTCCTGCCGGAAGGTCTCGCAAAAACTGTCCCAAGAGATCCCAACACCGGTCTCTAACAAGGTACTCGAAGCACCTCGCCACCAGCGCTCCGCTGCCTTCCTGAGCAAGAGGGTCGCTAAACTCAGCCGAAGATCATCATCATACTGCACCCGATCAAAAAGACCAATGATATTTCGGAGCCACGAGTCTGCATCCTCACTGGACTCGTCACCATTAACTATAACAACATCCATCCGCTCCACCGGGGGAGTCAAGTCACCAACTTCCTCCTCTTCCTCATACCTACTACGCGTACGACTAGTAGCGCTACGCTGATCCTCATTCGGTCCTGCTGATTCCTCAAACTGCCCCCTACCTCTACCACGACGTCTAGGCGGCATCTACGAAAACACTCAACAGGATCAAGCAAAACAGAACAGATACAGCAAAGATAACACAACAAGATGCAGCACATAATCACATAGTCAAGCACATGCAACACACGACACTGTGCCTAGACTCAAGTGTGATCAAGGAAACTGAGCTTATCCCATCTTAAGCTCTGATACCAAAAATGTCAGGCCTCATGCTCTAAACATAGTAAAATCATACAAACACATGCGGAAACTATCAAAAAGCGGGTAAAATTTTTGCTTTTGGCCTGATGGTTTAAAACAATATAATTTAAAATAACATGATACTTAAAATAGAAACCCAGTTTACGAAAATCACAACAACAATAACAGTATAGCATAAAACAAGTATCAGACTCAAACAGTCAAATACACCAACGAAGCACAGAGCGTCTCCCCGGCTAACTGGACCGATACATATAAATATGCTATACACCACTGGGATACTCTAACCACCTCCTGGGGCACCACCAGCTGGACTAAAACCACGACCAGCTGTAAAACCTAGGTTTCCTGAAAACAACACAACAAGGAAAACAACCAAGCCCCAGTGGGACATGGGGTCAAACCCCAGTACGGAGAGCAACTATAAACAGCAGTAAACAGCATGAACAAAATGCAGATGCTATGCATGAGAAAGGAAACGACAGCTCAACGGGATCTGCAACAGAATATGTGGCCACGGTGAGTGTAGGACATGTGGGTACTACCCACTCACCCCTACTCGCCCACCCTTACCAGATGCATCAACAACCCAACCTATGAACTGTGGTAGCTAGCCACTCGGCGCATAGGGGAAATGAGAGTGCGGAATCACCGCTCGCCCTTGCATCCTGGTAAGCAAACAGAACAACAACAACGAAGCAATGGCTGCAAAAGCTAAACAGAGATGCAAATGCGTGTATGCAACTTGCTGGAATAACAAGCATATAAACATATGCGAAACAATAACATCAACACGTATACACGTATACACCATATAGCTCACAGCCAATCTCACAAACAGCAGCCTCAACAGGCAACAAATCACCGCAGCCAATAAATAGCCATCTCACAAATTATTCAAGCCATAACCTCGCTGTAAATACAAGCTCCAATCCGTACCTTAATTCCTAGCTCAATTACCACAATCAAAGGTCCCGAGAAAGCTGAACAACAACCTGTCAAAGCACACAGGGGCAATATTCTCAGGGGACGCTAATCCACAGAAAGCACGCTGGGAGTTACACACACTCAACCAGCCACTGATTCCAACAATACCACTAACAGGAAGCTTAAACAAAGGCTAATACTAAGATCCCAACAACAATTCGAAGTTTTACCTCAACGACGCAACACACGGCCGAAGGCAGCAACTTCGCGATCTCACTCTAGCCAACAACAGCCTCCAAGAATGGTATGGAAAGATAGATCTTCTCGAGAGGAGTCCAACGCCACCTCGCACGAACCAAACAACGTCCAGCAACGACGGGAATTCACCGGAAAAGCTCACGGTGAACAGTGCTCTAGGGTTCGAGAAACAAAGGACGAATGTCGGGAAATTATTCTAAGTATGGGATCTGATATCTCAATTGAAGACCAAGTCTTCCTATATATATAAATCCCGTAACTGCTGAGATCTGTTTTAAAAATCCACCTACATAACCAGCAGGTACCAACAATCAGCAGATGCAAAGAGCCAACTGCTGAATTCTCAAACCACGCTAACCAAAACGATGTCGCAGCGACTTAACAAAACGACGTCGCACCGCTTACGTCATCAAATCTGCCACCAGCTGGTCGCCTAAAACCATCGGCTGGTTTCTCTCGCGTGAAATCCTTGCAAAAGCTGGTACCAGTCGCGACATCTAAAACGCAGCGTTGCAACTAATCTGTTTTAATCAAGATGGCTTTAAGACTACGAAATCTATTTTCATTAGGATCTACCTCAAGATCCCACAACATAGTTCAAAGTAGTGAAACTCATATGCCTATAGACTATTCAAACTGGACAATTCCTGAAGATCAAATAGAAAACATATACAACATCGGATTCACCGATTTCAAAACAGCCTTTTCGGTTAAAACTCATGAAGAAACCTTATCTATTCAAGAACATTCTCAAAGTATCGCTCTCTTAAATAACACAACAATTCAAAAATATATCCAAAAGAATTATAGATATCTACTGTCAGGCCCCATGCTAATAAACAGAGATTATAGCACAAATAAGCACATAATAGCGGAAGCATAAAATCAGGGCTTAAAAATTTTTCGAAATAAGTTGGGCCTGAACTCAAAACATACATTCAAAATATTCATAATCAAAATAAGAGTTAACTCAAACTCAATCAAATCAGGTAACAACAAAACTCAATTCAAATACAGATCCCCAAAATACATATGACACGGGGCATCCCCCGGGTTCGATACATAATAAAATAAACTGGGACTCAAGGAAATGGGGATCGACCAGCTGAACCTCCACTCTGTCCAGCTTGGTTACCTGAAGATCCTGCAAATGGGTACTGACCCAAACAACACAAAAGCAGGAAAAGAAATACGAGGTCAAGCCTCAGTACGAAGAGCTATCAAAACAGCTAATCATGCAACATGCCATAATCGGTGCTATGAAATGCATGAGGGCTATCAAGGATCGGATAGCTAGACCAGTGTATCAACTGGCAATCATCTCAGTCAAGCCTCTATACCACGCACAACCAATCAGCCGGTGGAAATCATCGGTCCGTGATCATCGGGGCCCGTCAGCCCATCACAGCTCGGTGGTAGACACTCGAATCCGGAAGTCACCACTCCGATGATAGCGTTGGACTTTTCGGGCACGACTCATCAGTCGGCCAGTCACAACGTGTCTTTCAATTGGGTCATCAATCAATCTGTCAATCAGGCTCAAGATGTATGCATGTATGCCAATTCAATATTCAATGCACAATGCATACGATTCAATACGTGAAAACAGAATGTAAAACTCAATCAATTCACAAACTGTATCACGTAATTCACAAAAGCATATCAGCAGATTTCACAACATCAATCACAGTCATGTTCACACTCAAGCTGCTAAATCTGCTCATTCGTACTTCAATCCTCTGTTCAAAGGCACGTCAATAACAACAGTGCAAACCAGCTTTCACCTAATATCCTCAATCACGGCAGAAGCTGTCCAGAACCTCAAATCTGTTAAGGAAACTCAACAAACAACTCATGTCTAGTTCGAATCAGAACTTCTCAGTAGCAATTCCTACGGTCAAGAACCTAACTCCGGTTCTACTTCTAAACAAAGTACTAGCATCTAATACTAAGCTTAGAACGGAAGGAATTTCTTACCCAACAGCTGGAACTAGCGGAATAACTATCGGGTTCCACTGTATAAGAGATATCGGGTGAAAAATAATCTAAGTGTTGCTCAACACTTCTCCTTATAATTCCCCATGCAACAGCTACTGTTCTAAAATAATCAGACGACAGGAACAGTAGATATCTTACGACTGGTATTCATGTTCCCTTCAACAAAACCAGTAGCAGCAACCAGACGTTGCATTTCTCTTTGCACACCAAAACGACGTCGCACCAACTAATAGAAACGATGTCGCAGCGCTCCACCATCTGATACCACATTTCCTATGAAATAACCAGCAGCTGGTTACGCTAAACAATCCAGACACAAGCGTAGCTAAACAAAACGACGTCGCACAAGACACGCCAGCACTGCTGCCAACAGCTGATCCAACCAACAGCTGGTAACCAATTCCTCACAACTGGTGCCAGGCGCAATCCCCAAAACGCAGCGTTTCAACTTATCTAAATGATGTCGTCTCACATCCACGACTGGTTCTTCAAACCAACAGCTCACCCAGACGCAACTACTGATTTCCAATTTCTACCAGCTGCGAGCTACAGGACCGCTGACTCGCGTTGACTTCTGAAATAAGCTACGACTGGTTTCACCAACACGATGGCGTATTAATCTCCTGCGATTCCAAATACGCGTTGCAACTGGATTTCACCACCGACCAGCTTCTAACTCAAAATACCAAAATTACGAAAACTTCCTACAATTAAGATCTTCTAATCTCAGATGAATTTCACTAATCTAAAATCTGATTCCTCACATTCTCCCCACCTTAAGAGATTTTGTCCTCGAAATAAAAGGCAAACTCAGGAAAAATTAAATCAATTCATCATAACAATAGAATACAAAGCAGAAATTCATCTGATACAAGTCCAAGAGTTCAAGATAACTGGACAAATAACAATCAACAACTAGGGAAAATGCACCTAGAAACCGAAATCTAAAACAACAATCTACTCAAATAGATGCGGCCACTCACGCTGCATCTTCTCTTCCGGTTCCCAAGATGCTTTGCTCCATTGGAGCATCACCAATGGAACTACTTTATTCCTCAATTGCTTCTCCTTCCTATCCAGAATCTGGACTGGATATTCTACATAACTCAAGGCAGAATCCAGCTCAACTTCGTCGGTTCTCAACACATGGGAAGGATCTGGCTCATATTCCTCAACATTGACACATGAAAGACATCATGCATCGCTGCCAACTCATCAGGCAGTCTCAATCGATAAGCCAACTGTCCAATCCGCTCAATAATCTCGAAGGGACCAACGAATCTAGGAGCTAATTTGCCTTTATATCTGAAGCGCATCACGCTCTTTAAAGGAGAAACTTTGAGAAATACTCGATCGCCAACTTCAAATTCTAACGGTCAATGTCTTCGGTTAGCATAGCTGGTAAATCTATCTTGTGCATCCTTCATTCTACTCCGAATCAAATCAACCTGATCTTTCATATGCTGCACAAACTCAGGGGTAGAAAGCTGTCTCTCACCAACTTCTTCCCAACAAATCTGAGATCTGCATTTTCGACCATACAAAGCTTCAAATGGAGCCATCCCGATAGTCACCTGGTAGTTGTTGTTATACGAAAACTCAACCAAGGACAACGAATCCTGCCAGCCACCACTGAAATCCATCACAACTGCTCGCAGCATATCCTCTAAAGTCTGAATAGTCCGCTCAGACTGACCATCTGTCTGTGGGTGATAGGCTGTACTCATAGCCAATCTCGAACCCATCGCTGCCTGCAAGCTCTTCCGAAATCGGGAAGTGAATCTTGGATCTCTATCGGACACTATCAAAACAGGAACCCCATGCAATCTAACCACATAGTCGATGTACAGTTTCTCCATTTTCTTCATGGAACACCTCACATCATAGGGAATGAAATGGGCCGACTTCAAAAGTCTATCAATCACCACCCAAATCGCATCACATCCCCTACTCGATCGAGGTAGATGAGTCACAAAATCCATGGCGATGTGCTCCCAATTCCATTGGGGCACATCCAAACTCTGTAGCAATCCACCAGGTCTCATTCTCTCAGCCTTGACCTGCTGGCAGTTCAAACATCTAGCAACAAAACCAGATATGTTGCTCTTCATGCCTTCCCACCAGTAGTGAGATTTCAAGGCATGGTATATCTTTCTCTCGCTCGGATGCACACTGTACTGACTACAATGCGCTTCATTCATAATGGTCTCTTTCAAATCGATCAAGTTCGGAACCACCAATCTTCCTCGAAATCTCAGACATCCATCCGAAGAAACAGAGAAATCATCAGACTGACCACTTCGGGCTTTAATCTTCAACTCATGAACATAAGGATCAGTCCTCTGTGCCTCCCTGATGTCACTCACAATCTGCGGTTCTACTTGAATCAAAGAAACCATAAAGTACTGATCACCCGGCTGGAAACGCCAACCAGAAGTACTCAATTGCTCGTAGACTTTAGAGACACTCACAGACGAAAGAATAGCATGCTGGGTCTTTCTACTCAAAGCATCTGCTACTGAGTTCATCCGCCCAGGCTGATACTGAATCTCACAGTTAAAGTCCTTGAGCAATTCCATCCATCGTCAGATAATGTCGCCAAATTTTCAAGGCAAAAACTATCGCAGCCAACTCCAAATCATGAACAGGGTACCTCGTCTCGTGAGGCTTCAACTGTCGAGACGCATAGGCAATCACGTACAGCACACATCCTAAACCATTGAGAGAAGCGTCGGAGCACACAACAAATCCTCCGGATCCAGACGGTAGAGCCAAAACAGGAGCATTAGTCAACTTCTACTTCAACGTCTGAAAACTGAACTCACACTCGTCAGTCCAAACAAACTTCTTATCCTTCTGAGTCAACTGAGTCAAAGGCCTGGCTATCGAAGAGAACTTCTTGATAAAACGCCTTTAATAGCCAGCCAATCCCAAGAAGCTGCGGATCTCGGAAACGTTCCAGGTCTCTCCCAATTAAGAACTGCTTCGACCTTACTCGGATCCACCGAAATCCCCTGCGCCGAAATCACATGACCCAAAAAGATAATCCGATCAAGCCAAAATTCACACTTGCTGAACTTGGCGTACAATTGCGAGTCTCTCAACCTCTGCAACACCAATCTGAGATGCTCCTTATGCTCTCTCATGCTCGTCGAGTACACTAGGATGTCATCTATGAAGACGATCACGAACTGATCGATGTACTCGCTAAAGATGCGATTCATCAAATCCATGAAAACAGCTGGGGCATTCGTCAACCCAAACGGCATGACCAGAAACTCATAATGCCCATAACGAGTCCGGAAAGCTGTCTTTGCCACATCAGCATCCCTAATCCGCAACTGGTGATAACCCGAGCGCAAATCAATCTTCGAGTAAACGACCGATCCCTGCAACTGATCGAACAAGTCATCAATCCTCGGCAAAGGATACTTGTTCTTCACCGTCGCTTTATTCAACTATCGGAAATCCACGCACATCCTCATAGATCCATCCTTCTTCTTCACGAAAAGAATCGGAGCTCCCCAAGGCGACATACTCGGTCTGATGAAGCCTTTCTCCAAGAGATCTCTCAACTGATCCTTCAGCTCTTTCAACTCTACGGGCCAACCGATACGGAGCTCTAGAAATCGGGGCGGTAACGGGCACCAACTCGATGCTGAAATCGATATCACGTCATGGAGGGAATCCAGGAATCTCATCTGGAAACATGTCGGGAAACTCTCAAACGATCGGAATGTCGCTCAACTCCAATCGTTGCTCTTGGGAAACATCAAGCGCGTAAATCATGAATCCAGCATTATCCAGCGATAGAAGGCTAAAAATCTCCATGGAGGACACCAGTGGAATATTCGAGCGTGAATCAGCATCGTAGAACTCCCACTTCTCACCCGATGTTAGAACAATATTTATTAAGTTTTGGTGATAACAAAAAGACAAAATGGATTGATCGATCAGTTGTCGCATTCAACAAGTGCTATTTTATCAGTTGGAGTTTTCATGAAGAGATCAGCAGTTGATTAGTTGGAGGAGTGCTAAACGACGGCGTCTTGATAAGGTGGAACGACGTCGTTGGTATGCACAGTTACAGTTCAGCAGATACCTTCTTGAAGAGCTACAGCAGTTATTCGTGAAGATTCAGCAGATGGCATTCGATTTGAGTTCTATCGTGTTTTGCTAAGAAGTGAGTGCTGATGTTCAAAGTAATTTCAGGCGCAAGCTCTAAGTATTTGAAATACGATCGTTTGCTTATTTGGAAAAGATTTATTGGATCGTACAGTTGCCTGGAATGAAGGAGACAAGTTAGGTACTATTTTTGGGTGAATAGTACAGTGTACAGTGGCCGTTTCTCTATGCTTGCACAGATATGGAAAGAAGACAAATTGGCTCTGTGTATGAGCGTTTGACCTTGCAGTGGAGCAGAGATTACGGTGTACTATTTTGGCAGTAATTCAAACGGGATTTATTTCCTTTGGAGGATTTAATGTTACCGTTGCAGTCGAAGCCTATAAATATCAGCAGCGGCTTTGAAGAACAACATCGCTTATTATCTATTGCTGTAACGCTGCCAAAATTGAAACAGAGCTTTCTCTTCGTTGATATTTCAAAAAGCTCAAGACTCGAAGAACATTTCGTTTTGATCTTCATTAGATAAACTTTCGAGTCAATCTTCTGGTTATTCATTTTTTGATACCAGAAGATATTTACAGTCTCTTGATTCGTGTTCTCATTGATATATTTGATAGAGTCTGTAAACGAACTGTCTTTTAAGAAGTTCGTAAAACGTTCAAAACACTGTAAACCAGCAGCTAAGTCTGCATCAAGTTGTGTTGTAAAGCGCTAAGAGTTCTTGTAGCTGCGGGTTACAGGAGCGGGTGTTTGTAGAAAGGCTACACTCATCAAAGTCTTTTAGTGCTACCTTCCGAGGAGGAAGAAGGGGAGACGTAGGATATTGATATCCGAACTTCCAGAAACAAACTCTCGACTCAATCTCTTATTTACGCATTTATTTTGTGTTGCGCTTAGTTCATTGTTCACAAACCAATCGGCCTATTTCCGCACATATTTTGTTGGCTGAGAAGTTTGCATAAAACTGAGATCCAAACATTTTAAAATATGATAATCAGAACTCCCCTATGCTGAACGAAAATGGAAAAGCTGGTATAGGCTTTTCAAAACCTGAGAGTTCCAAGCCTGACTGGCTAAAGAACAGATTGGAGAAAGACAAAGCGAAAGCTAGTCCAAAACCATTTGTTCATAACCAGTCGTGGCACAACTCGAAGAAGGTTAAATCGGGTTGGAAGAAGTTTCAGCAGAGGAGAGATCATCATGATCATTATATCAAACCAAAACTCAAAAGAACAGCACGTGATTTTGCACATTCTTTCGTGGATCCTAGAAATGGAAAAACCATAAGGATTGTTCAAATCTGGGTCCCGAAAGGGGTAATCCAATCAGGACCCAAGTAAAATTGGGTACCAAAAGTGAGTTTCTTGCGTGCAGGTCAGCAGGTACGAATCAGCAGAGACATCAAAAATATGGTACCTAGACAGCGG
>KQ995703.1:14814-52848 GCA_001598015.1 Dorcoceras hygrometricum
CTGTGTATTCTGAACATGTTCCTAGTCGATTGGGCCGTCAAAATGAGGATAAGGCCGCCTGAGTTCGAGACTAGTATCTGCGATGCGAAGTACCATGTTTCATTGGTAGGGAACATTGTGATGTTCTGAGCATGCAGATAGATAGTGACCTGGTGATCTATCGAACTACCCTCCTTCGGACTTTCCAAGTGGTTACCATTTGTCGAGTGGATAAGTCCGAGGTCTTGGTTGTACTGATTAATCCTAACGACTCGAAACGTCATTGAGACTCTACATGATAGGCGTCTCACTTTGACCCGTTTGCCGACTCACTTGGGGTCATAAGGCGTCGGGATTGGGTGAGATCCCGATGCATGTAGGAGGCGATGCATCGTTGTCGAGGATTCACCGCTCGCAGACATGCGTGGATATCCTATGCTATCTGAGGGGATAATAGTGTATAAATCTCTGGCCAGAGTACTAGAAGTGTTTTAGGTAAATGTGTTTACCTAGTTACACTCGCGATGTCACTATTCGATCTCCAAGATGTATGCATAGCTATCGGATCTATGGCGACTCTCGATTTACCAATGGTCGTTGATCTGATCGGGATATATGGATTGAAAGGACCGTACTGTACGCTAACCACGACCAACTGGTTCTTGCAGGCACTATCAGTGATACCTAGGGGATCATGGGGCGATGTTGCTAGACGCTCTTACCATGATTCGATGGGCAAGTCCGGAATTGTGATTCCAGAGCCGCAACGATTGTGGGCCCACGGCTAGCTGTATCCCTGAACCATTGAGGGTCACACAAGTACTGGATTCAAGATTTCCGCACGGATACTCAGCTCAATGTGTTGAGTATACGATGAGGATTTTGGGGAGTGCGACTTCCCGAAAGTCAACAGAGGTCAAATCGTGATTTGCCGATGTTGATGATCATGGGGCGATGTTGCTAGACGCTCTTACCATGATTCGATGGGCAAGTCCGGAATTGTGATTCCAGAGCCGCAACGATTGTGGGCCCACGGCTAGCTGTATCCCTGAACCATTGAGGGTCACACAAGTACTGGATTCAAGATTTCCGCACGGATACTCAGCTCAATGTGTTGAGTATACGATGAGGATTTTGGGGAGTGCGACTTCCCGAAAGTCAACAGAGGTCAAATCGTGATTTGCCGATGTTGATGGGCAAAACGGTCATTTTGAAATTTAGGGTTAGATGATCTGAAAAATTGTTTTTCACATCATAACATTCAGTTTTGGAAACTGAGTCGATCGGTCCGATCTGATCGGCGATCGGAGTTACGATGAAGTCGCAGCAATGGATATCGTCATTTGGACCCGGGCCCGATGGGCCGGTCCAAGTCCATTGTTAGTCTACTTAATGTAGACTTAAGGACTTTAATCATAACTTACAACACAACTCAACACACTAACCCTAAACCTAAGCTCTACACGCCGCCGCCCCCTCTCCTCTCTCAAGCCGCCGCCGTCGCCGCCGTGTGCGCCGCCGCCTTCTTCGCCGGAAAATTGTTTCCGGCCAATTCGACGAGGAGAATCCGTACGCGCAGATCTCGTCACGCCTTCTAGTGCAGGGTGACGAAGGAGTCTCGTATCCGGTCGTGGACCGGATTGGCGTTATCTACCGCAATCTACCGTGAAGAGCCGACGTTATTGTAACTACGGTTGGAGCCAGGCACAAGTGCCAGCAAGGTAGTGTTTTGAACACCCTATGATTGTCGTAGTATGTTGTTCATCGTATTGATCGTCTCCCGGCACATGTATTTTCTGTTCTTCCGCTGCCTCGCCGGGGGGCGCGATCCGGACCCCAACAGAGAAGATAGTTAACTCCAAGGTATGGTTATGCATAATTAATCTATTTCATCTTGTATAGCTTCTTTCCAGAAAGGTGCTTTTGGATTAGAAAAGGCTTTCCGAATGATTCGAGGTTCATCATCTAACATGTATGTTAGGAATTCAGGACCAAATGATTTTTCAATCCTTGCTCTTTTACTGTGTCTAGGTTCATCATTTGGTTCAAGGGATTCAATCATTGTTTCATAAGTTATCTAGATAGAGCATTCTTTCTTTCCTTACAGAAAAAGTTTCATTCAAAGAATACAACATTCCTTGATTCCATGATTGTTCCTTCACTATTATCAGAAATTTCTGACTTGTGAACCAAGAAGCAATATGCACTGCTATTGTGTGCTATCCTATAAACACACAGTCAATTGTTTTGGGTCGTATATTGACTTGCTTTGGCTTAGGTATTTTTACTTTTTTTCAAGTACTCCCATACTTTAAGGTATTTGTAAGATGATTTTTGACCTTTCCATAACTCATATGGAGTTTCATATTTACATTTGTGTTGTATCTTGTTAAGAATGTGATTTGCAAATAATATTGCTTCCCCTCACAGGTTTTGAGGTAAGCCAGAATTTATAAGCAAAGCGTTCATCATCTCTTTTAGAGTTCGATTTTTGCGTTCTGCAACCCCATTAAATTGAGGTGAGTGGTGCTGTGATCTGATAAATTATGCAAGAGTTAGAACAAAATTCTTCAAACGGAGCGAAATACTCTCCACCTCTATCACTTCGAATAATTTGATTTTGGATGTCAATTGATTCTCAACTTCATTCTTATAATTCTTCAACGCTTATATTGTTTGATCCTTACTTCTTAATAAGTAAACATAGCAATATCTTGTGCAATTATCGATAAACATTATTAAATACTATTTGTTACCTCAAGTTTGCACAAATTTTAAATCACATACGTCGGTGTGAATTAATTTAAGTGGATTTTGTACTTCTTGTTACGGAATGGAATGGAGCCTTAGCCAATTTTGCTTCAACATGAATCTCACGTTTTTCTTGTGGATTCCTTTTAAATGTGGGTAATACTTTTAAATTAACTAGTCTTGCAACATGTTGAGATTGATATGTCCTAAACGTTCATGCCACAAATGGGAACTTTCAATCAAAGCAGAATTGTTGATTTTATTCTTTGCCTCAGGACGGATAACATTTATTACATTGAATTTGAAGAGTCTATTATCCTGGTACCCTCTCTCTACAAATATTCCACTTTTTGTAAGACAAAATTTTCCGATTCAAACACGAGCCTAAAGCTTGCTTTGCTCAGTAGGGATCCCGAAACCAAGTTCTTGCGAATGTCCGGCATGTGCAGCACATTCTCCAACTTCATTTCCTTTCCGGATGTCATCTTGAGTTCCACGTTCCCGATTCCCACGACATCATACGTTGTGGAATTTCCTAGTTTTCTATCACTGGCAGTAGTGTAGGACGAGAACATTCCCCTTTCACATATATGACTAGTGGCGCTGGTGCCGATCCACCATTCCCTCGGGTTATCCACCAATTTGGCTTCAAACACTACAGCAGATAAGTCAAGTTCCGAAAGATCGATTGGCACACTACGGTCCTGGACAACGTTCGCTCGGCTTGTTTTCTGACTTTTGTCCTTTTTCGCAAGACGACAGTCATTTGGTCATATGATTTGGTTTGCCACAGTTGTAGCACATTCCCTTGTCCCTCGCTTCTTCCTGTTGAAGGGGCACTTGCTTTTGAGCATTACTTGATTCGGTCAATTTTTTTTTGCCTCGACCTTCATTGCCTTCTTGTACGTCTTGGCGTCGGAGGTTCGACTATCCTCCTCGATGTGGAGTCATACAATCAAATCTTCAAGTTTCAACTTCTTTAACTTTTGCTTTAGGTAGTTCTTGAAGTCTCTCCACATCGGTGGCAACTTTCGATTATTGCCTCCACTTGGAATGGTTCATTTATCTCAATTCCTTCTGTCAATAAATCATGAATAATAATTTGAATTTCTTGTACCCGTCTCATAACGGATTTGGTTTCCATCATCTTGTAGTCCAGAAACTTGACGACGATAAATTTTTGTATTTTTTCGCCAAGGAGTTCCACAACTCCTTTGTAGTCTTGATGGGACAATACACGTCATACAAAATGTCGTCTAGACTGTTGAGAATGTAGTTGTGACACAAGAAGTAGCTTTGGTTCCATGCATCAACTGCGGTCCGCCTTTGTATATCACAGTTGCCTTCGATGATGACAGGGGGTTCCTCGGTTAAGAACCGAGACAGGCTCATCGTAAGATAAAACAACATATTCTATTGTCAACTTTTGAAGTCGGCGCCCGAGAACTTGAACGGCTTCTTCATGGGCAAGAGCACTTGTGAGCGGTGTGAAGGAGACTGATGGCATGTTTGATCAAGTGACGAGAACAGAAACACAAAAAATTTCGTCTAGAGATTGTTTGTAACTTGGTATGTTTCTGTCTTTCGTCAGAACGAACGGTAGTGCACAATTGGTCGAGGCGGGGAAGGTCCTCTTTCCGCAAGACAAAATTACCTGAGTATTGTGCTCTCGACTTACGAATCACGAAGCGTAGCACCACACTTAGTGATTCCAACGAACAAAGATATCTCCGAACTTCCTAAGTCGTGAATGACAAGCGACAGATTGCACGAAAATAGGCTGTGTTTTGATTCTGGTTAAACAGTGTTGCTGTTTTGAAAAGAAGAACCAAGAAGCGAGCACTGGTTGAATATAGGGTAAACAAAGTATCCATAGAGAGGGAAATGGAGTGCTGAATTCGAAGATGCAAATGAAGTGAAGCCTCAAATGGCTTGCATTTATAGGAGGTGATCGGTTGCCTTGGAGGGACGCATTCTATCCCGAACAGCCATGCAGCGTTCCAGGAATAGGTGCACTGCTTCAGAACGGTCGCACGCCCCGTAGAGTTCCAACATGAATAGGTGTACTGCTTCAGAAAAACCGGTTCGATCCCGGTTTATTTCTGGTTCTCTGTGCACTGGTCCCTCCTAAAAACTTGGATATACAAAGGGGCCCAACCCTTAACTAAAAAAATGAGCTATATAAGTTCAACAATTTTTCCAAGTTTATTCGATGTGGGACAGCACTCACATACACTCTTTCATATTATATTCTCTTGTTGGGCCACACTATTGGGTCAATCCCGTTTGGGCTTCATTCACACTTAATTACCCAACAAAATTAATGATTATGGCCTCAGGTACATGCTTTCACATTCGGTTATAGAGTTATCAGATATAATGATTTAATATGATTGTGATTTTTGAATTATTCATGAAGTTTAAATTATCCAACAACTATGGCCTTGGGGCAAAGTTGTAACTGTCATTGAAAAAATAAATATCTTACTATTCTACATACATAAAGGGAAATCGGGAAAACTTGATACTTTTCTATTATTTTTTGAAGTAAAAAAAATATTCCCCCAAAATTGTATACTACATATAACAACAACAAAGAAATGTAGGACAGATGGCTCACACTAATTTATAACTATATAAACCCGGTGGCCAATGAATATAGAATATATTCCACTGGATTCAAAACAGAAAGCCCCGATATTCTACGAAGTGTCCAGAGTTACCCTATTGGCTCCAACTTTCAAATATGGCAGCTTTAGTCAAGAAAGATAAGTGTATCCAATAAAATCAAACATCTGTTCCTGACTTGTAAAAATAATTCAAAAAATCCCACTCTTCAGACTCACATTTATCATCTTACATTGAACAGTCCCTTCGTACTCCTAAATCCTAATATCTTTACTGAGCTCGAATTGGATAATGCAATAAATATTTTAAATCTTTATTTTATTTTTATGATAGAATTGTGTTCTACCAAACGATTACATATTTACACGTGCATTATACAAAAAATATGAGTATTGAATTTGAAAAGGCAGTTGAAATTTCGGAGTAAAATTTGGTTTTTATGTCTAAAAATAAACTAACTATATAAGATTTAGTAACTTAATTTAAACTATTTTAGGCACACGTAATAAACAGCATAAAAGAAATTAAACACATATATTAAGAAAACTTTTTTTTAACCCATCTCATATGGGCCTGAAATGAGGGCTTCTTTCGATTATGTTAGCCCTCTACATGATCCTATGTTTTTCTGCATGGGGTCAACAAGGTCAAATACAGAATACGTTCATAGGTAAAATAGAAAAGACATATAATATATTAAATGTTACAGTTGAAAGTATCATAATAATTAAAAAAAAAAAAAGTTCCAAGCTTCACGTAAATAGGAAGGATCAATTGTACATATATGCAACAATTAACAATTTCTAATTTAACTGTCACGTTTATGGTATACTGGGACTATTCCTGACATCAACTATCAAACTATCTCATAGAACAAGAAAGATTTAAGATTTACGGTTTCACTCGGAAATCAAATATCGAAATATCTCCAAGAAATAAGAAAGATATAATCGTTACGATATGTTCATATCCTTAAAATTCCTAAAAAAAATATCATTATAGCCGAAGCAGCAAAATAAAATTAATGTCCGTTCCTATGAAGAGAAATCCGAACTTTTGACAGTATTTTATGGATTGAGATATAAACATAATATGAGGTTTCAAAAGTAGAAATTTTAGGTTTATATATTTGTTTCTGTAACATCGTAATTTATGCCTCTACATCTTGTGCTTAAATATTTCTTCAATCTACAACAAAGGATCTCGTTTGATACTATGAAATTCCAAAAATATAGCTTAAAAAAGAAAAGAAATTTTTTTTAGGAACCGTGCAATTAGTGAGAGTTCGATATGTGGTGATTAAAAAAACTCTTGAGTAGGACATTTATCGTTTCAAACAATTAAAATGGACTATTTTTATTACTATTACTTTATTATTAATGTAATAACTTGTATTAATTTTGAAATACGCAAGTACTTCAAACTCGTTACATGTTTTATGAATTTTTTCGTAAAACTAATAAAAAAAACTACAATTGTAAGTATAACTAAGATAAAAGGTTGGGCAGTTCATTTCTCGATAACTAAAAGTTTTAACAAAATCAAGCAACAATCCGACTACTCTAGCCCAATCAAGCAACAATCCAACTACACTAGTCCAGGGACACAAGTGAGTGGTAAGACTTGAAGCACGTATGATTTTTTTCTCTGGTTTTGTTGGTTCAATTATCAAGTGAAACACATTTTCCACTAAAATATTATAAATATATACTCTGGGATCGACATATTATATAAATCTTCTCCCTCGAATCCCTGTCTATCAACACATATCCCCCGATTTAAAACTATATCTTTTATAATCCAACCTTGTAACTCGTAAATAACCCAAAACCTTGCCAAGAGAACATAAAAAATCATCATTTCTAATCTCCAAACTCATACAGATTTACCAGTAAAACGTAAGGATAAAAATTCATTATTGGCATAGAAAAAAAAAAGAAACATGCAAGAAAAAATCAACATAAGAATATTTAATCTCCAACATCTAATTCAATGATTGACTAGGTATGAGGTTTAACATCGTTTAACTTTCACGTAGAAGGATCCAACTTATCCGCCACATGAAAGAACCCGAGAAATTCAAGAATGTTGCAAAATGTATAACAAAGAAAAAAGAAAGTGAAGTTCATAGTAACTTAATGAGCTTCGTTTTCAAGTCACGAGCAGCCATGGTTTATGAAATTCAAGATCCAAGGAATAGAACGATGGCCAAAATTCGTTAGCCACGTCTCACGTTTTCAATCCAGTTGTTTTACAAATGGGACACAGATTTTTATGCATGAGCCACTGTTTGATGCAGTCTTTATGGAAGTCGTGGCCGCAGTCCAGAGTTCCAAGGTTGTCTCCTTCGCTGTACTCTTCCTGCATTGGATAATCCAGAATTGCAACAAAATGAACATCATATCGAATTTTTTCATTTTTTTTCTTCTTGTTTGGCAATTTTAAGATATTTTCGAGTAAACAAATTTCTGTACCCGACATATACTGCAAGGCTCTGTTTCCACTGGATTTTCGGCTCCGCTTGCCACATAGGTCTTACCTTTTAAGGAATTGATTATGACCTCTTCGGCCAAACCGGTACACACGTTTCCAATGCGTTCCTCTAAGGCCAGCAACTCCT
Organism: Dorcoceras hygrometricum; assembly: GCA_001598015.1. Classification (NCBI taxonomy): domain Eukaryota; kingdom Viridiplantae; phylum Streptophyta; class Magnoliopsida; order Lamiales; family Gesneriaceae; genus Dorcoceras; species Dorcoceras hygrometricum. Next base: position 22,793 of record KQ995703.1, read on the forward strand.
GGAAGAGAGGATCGTTAAACTGAGAGGCCATTTGCAAACTGAAAAGAGGATGTAGAATCTAGCGCCTGATGTTGGTATCAAGTACTCAACAGTTGGAAACATAAATACAACTGAGATCTTCTCAACAAAAAAGTAGTCCAAACATCACGTTCAGTACTTATCCCATGAAGGAACTGGGAAGCCATAATACAGCAAAGAGAATAGCCAGTATAGATAATTGTTACTCCCAAAAGACTGTATGATAAATAAATGGAAAAGGGATGCTTCTTGCTCACCTCATAACTCATGTTATCTACATCCAGCCGCATGTCACGATGTCGATCATGTACATCAGCCATCCCGAAAAAGACTGAATTATCGAGGACCATCACGTCCTAGCACACAAACAGAAATAGCCATTTTATTTGAAAACATAATGTAAAAATACAAAGCAGAAAACAGAAAAAACTAAACAATTTAGCTTCTCCAAATGTCAGCTAATCACACTGCATATAAATAAGCAGCTTGTGGAACCACCCCTTCCTTAACTACAAAATATGAAGGCACAGACAATAATCTTCCTCCATCCCAATCTGAAAATGCTGTTTTGAACAAAAAAGTTCGTTCAACATGATAATGTTTAAGGTACTTCTGGGAGGAAATACATATTACATTCTAGGAATAATACATCAGACAGCCATGCTAAAAGAAGAAAGTGAACGCCTCAAAATTTGGGACTAAAGGAGGGTATATTACGACGTAGATTATCAACTTGGACTAAAATACAAGTTTTGTGGTACCGGAAACACTGAACAAAATATTCGGCGACACAAATGACAGAATTATATTCAGGGACAAATAGTTACAGATGCAAGTGGTTGCAATGAATGGTTATGCATAGCACTACTTCTTTGTTCTAACTCTCTATTTCTGTTACCCTTGTTTCTTTACTTAATATTTACCTTTTTTTATAAAGTCCATCATGCTTTTGTAAAAAAATTAATTCTCATACCTTTTCGACTGTGTTTCCGAGTCATGTCCACATAATGCAAAACAAAAAAGAACAGAGGAACATAAAGCAGAAGCACGAACCTCCAGTCTCAACCCCTCCCCCCTTCGCATGAGATCCAAGACACGGCGAATCTGCTGAAATTAAAGTATATTCAGAAACATTATTTTTATATTAGCAGGGAAGTTTCTTCAATAGGATATGGATATCGAGACATCAATTGATGCAAAACCAATGCAAACAAAGATCGCAGCACAAAAAAATTGTGGTCATATGAGAATTAGAGGTCATCTTGGAACGTGTGCATCAAGATAAAACAGTTAGCATTACACAAGAACATAGGCAGTCAATGAACATGCTATGCTCATGTTCACCAGAATATGTGTTAAAAACGTATAAAAATATCAAGAACAAATAAGGGAGCTGAATGCAAGAATACATGAGACTCTAGACAGGGATGGTCCATTGTCAGTTGTGTTCATGTGCCAAACTTATGGGCCAAAGCAGGTGCTAGCCAAACCAATGTTGAGTAGAGGAGTTCAAGGAGGGAAATGCTCGCGATAAACCAAACCACCACAAATCTAATTCTCGCTTCTCCCGAGCCAAACCAATGCATTCTATGAAGTAGTGTTAAAATGTCAATCTTATGGAGATCAGATGCCTCAAACTAAATCCAAATGCGTAACTCAAATTTACAATTAACAAACCACCATTCAACTTATTATTGAAGTCCTCGACAAGAGAAACAATGGTTTTACCTCAACTGTGATTTCCAAACACCGATTGATCCAAAAAAAATAACAGTTAGGCATCTTTGAGGACCACAATCTAAAAGAAATTCTTGGATCCAAGTAACAACAGTCAAGGACGATGTGCAAACCACATGGGAATGAGTAACAAGATAAACATGATGCAAATCCATTAAGTTGAAAAGCAGTCCAAATAATTTCAAACTCCCTCTAAGGAGATGCAAATGCAGACAAAAGAATGCATATATATGTGTGTATGGTGTCTTTTCGTACCTCAGACATAACAGCACTTCTTCCTTCAGTAGCAGAAGCAAAAACTCGTAGTGAATTAGGTGTTCCAAAAGCACCATCACGGCGTCTCTCCAACAATGCTGACCTTTGGCTCGACATACGATGACCTTGACTACCCGGTCTAAATGCATGTGGCATCTCTTGTGCGGTAGCTGAAGAGCTTGTCCGCGTGGTAAGATTACCAACACTCTGACCCCCAGATTCAGTACCTGCTGAGGACAACAAAGATCTTCGAACAATTTCTGACAGTCTATGAGGATATTGTGGACAACTTCGATGAGACCAACTAGGTGAGGCAGAATCGAGTCCTGAAGATGTGGCTATCTGGGAATTAGGTGCAGCATTTCCAGCTATATTGTTATTCCCGCTAGCAAAGTTCCAGTTAATGGGATACCGAGATGAACTTCTCATCTCACGTTCCGGAGCAAAGATGGGATGATCCGAAATGCTTCTGGGAATATTTCTTTGAGCAGTTTCATCAAAAAGTCCAGTATCCCTCTCTCCTAAAATAGAAGAGGAAGCAAATGAGCTGTTAGTTCTTGAGCTAGATGCTTCATTCCACCTCGAATGAAGACTTCGGCGAACAAAAGGAACTTGCAAAAGAGTCGACTGCCCATGAACACTTCCATTTTCCACAACAGGAGATGGGTGCAAGTCCAATAGACGATTTCGAAAAACTAATCTCGATGGATTCTGAGAAGATGAACCATCTACACTTCCGAATTCGACCTCTGTAGATGATGGATTAACAGGCATAAAATCTGGTCGTTGTGATACATTCTGCCGCAAGCTAAAATTCCTGAGAGAATTTTCAGCTGTTCTGGAGGGATTCAGAGTAAATGGACCTGCAGAAACTGCTTCTCCAACACCAATCCTAAGCCTTGAATTTGACCGCTCAGACTCATTGTTAATTACAAGGTTGTTGCCTATTTGTGCTGGCATTGTATTGTTTCTTGCATTAAGCTGAGCAGATTGTACGGTATCCCATTGACTTCTTTCCACATTCTGATAAGAATTTGAACTCCCAGCTCCAGAAGACTGTCCCACCACTTCAAATATCTTTCTCTTGCAAGATGCTCGTTGACCATCCAAAGAACTGGACCCGTATTCACACTCTTCCATTCCACATCCACGAAATCCAGATGGCAACCTCAAAGAATCCGAAGAACCACCAGCAGATGTCCTATAACCATTTGATGATCCAACAGATATGTATGTGTTGGGATGTTCAGTTATCTCAACATCATCATCCTCATTGTTTCTGTATCCTGAACTCATGTTAAGATCCTGCATGAGGGTTTCCGACCTGGAATCACGAGCATGAAGCAACTCATCTGTAGTATAATTGTCACTTGGGTTTGCATTAGGAATGTCAAATGAAAAAATATTAGATGGTTCGAATTGGCGTTCTTCTATGGATAGAGTAGCTCGATTGTGAATGCTGAAAACATTGTCCATTTTTCCCACATTTTGCTCACCTTGGCTCTGTGCAGCACTTGAACTAGATTGACCGACACTCCACTCGCCATTGGGGTTATCCTGTCTTACATGTTGCAGATACGAAATGTTGGTGTCACCTGATGATATTCTGTACTCGAGATTTTGTGCAGAAGCCTGCATATTATTCCAGGACATTTGTGAATCTATTCCAGGAGGAACTGATGATGATCCCAGATCAAAGCTTAGGTTTTCGGGCAAGGCGGCGCTGACAGAACTCCTTTGCCCTTGCATCAGGGCTAACGTTTGATTTCTTCAAACACACACGAATGGTTCGAATACACCAGAGTCAGGGTATCTACCAGCTTCGTTCTTCAGCAAAACTTCAAGGATTAAAAAATTGAAAAGTTCCTGTCAAATACTTAACAGAAGTGCATTAAAAGAAAAATATACATCGCATAAACAACTAGAGATGATAGAAACAGGATGTTTCATCTGCTAGTAAGTCACTGAATAACACACTTGAGCACCCAATACTTTTTATCCAGAATAACACATATCAGCAAACATCACTTGATAATCAGCATAAAAATTTATTATTAGTATCTCCGAGTGAATTAATAATTGCGATGTACTTTACCCACAAACATGGGCAGAACACTTCTGGTGCTAGTAGTCTGACTACTTGATAAGGAACGTAAGAAAAAAAGTATGGATATTTCAAAATTCTCAGCATCCTTACAATCTCAATTACTAACTAGAATTTGCATCGATGTACAAAGGGATTGCAGCATTTTAGCATTTTGACAGTACTACAAACATATAGGAGAAAATGGTCGAAAAAACAAAGAGGCAACCCAATCTCCTAATTCACCAAAAATTTACCTAGCCATCATCCATCCATCACGAAATGATGGGAACACTAAGATATGAGGTGAAAGAATCGAAAAGAAAATGTTGACCCCGGAAAAAATCTTTAAAAATTTCGACCTTGAATCACCTACCCACTAGTCTAACCAAGGGAAAAGCATAGAGGAATAAAAAACTTTAACTGGCAACCCAAATAAAGATGCTGAACCCATCAGGAAAATGAAAACAGAAACGTAAAAGACTGAAGGACAATGCAACCGATGAATCCAAGGAACCCAGTGGAACAAATAACCCGAAAAGGTCAAATTTTTAACCAGCAAAAAATTGAAAGAACAAACAGCGTTGAAAAGAGCTAACATGGATATCATCATTCAAGATCAAAACATGAATGAAAAAAATCCGAAACTTTTACCAGATAGAGAGCAGCAGCTATAGCAACAGATCTAAACGCAAGACCTGAAAACAGCAAAACATGCCATTAAAAAATCTTTCTTCTTGCAAGTAAATTATCGGCAAGAAACATCAAACAATCATGAAACTCCACCACCACACCTCTCTTTTCTACATTCAGACACAGAATAAACGAAAACAAATCGAACAAAAAAACAACACGAACTCCAAACCTTGAGCAAAAATTTTAGAGAGGGAGAGAAAAAAAGGAGTTTCTTGAAATGAGATGAGGATAAAAGAGATGAGAATGAAATGAATCGGTGGGTGTTGTGGTGTGAAAAAAGAAGAGAGATTGAGAGATGGGTGGAAGGATTAATGAGGACAGTAATCTTTAATTTACTCAAAAACACCCCACCACACCAATAGGCGACAGGGCCACATTCACATCTCTATGCACAGATAGGCATGAAACAAAATTTTCAAGAAAGCAACAAAAAGAGAGAGCTTTTCCAATTTTCATTAATGCCCACAATAAATAAATAATTAAATCCAAAGTCAGAAATGAGGAAGGATTCTCTCTGCAGTTTCCAGTGTGTGATGTTAATGAAAAGGAAAACTTTGTTTATACATTAGCAACATCATTATTGTTATTATACTACTAATACAAAATCCAAAAGGAAATCCCAAGATAAAGAAAGGCTTAAAAATTTTGAAAAAAAAAAACGAATTAGATTTGAGGTTTTATTATGGGCTCGGGATTATCACAGTTTCCAAGTCTTTCTCGTGAGAGAGAACGGGCGGAAAGGCTCTCTCTTCCTTTGTTTTTTGTCTTTGGTTTTCAAAATCTTCACGCCAAGCACCTGTCCCTTGTTTATGCTCCCATGCCATTCATCACACGGCTGTTTTTGTACCCATTTCAAGTTTCCCAATGCTTCACTGAATGTATAAGCATTTGGCTGGATCTTGGAACCATATGTTCCAAATCCGACCATAGAGTACGATGGTCGATCCACATTATGTGTATTAATAAAAAAATAATCGAGAAACTAGCTAAAATTTTAAATTCTAGATGAAAATGAAAAGGAAAAACCACACATGAAAAACAAAGAGACCAAATATCATGTAACTTTTAATGTTTTAATTTAATTTGTCAATAAAACTTGGTTTCATATCTTTTGTTTTTTATCATAAAAGTTATAATATATATCTCACTATCTTAGATTCAAAGAAAGGTTTTAATTAATGAATCACATTTTATCGAAAATTATTGATTTTCAAGAATGTTTGGCGACGGGTGGGATTTTTCACATCACTCTTTGGATTGCTTCGATCTTGTGAATTAGTCAAAAGTTGCAGCAGATAAATTTTTGAACGAAATTTCAAAATGCGGGTTGGGGTGGATAGACCATGGAAAGATTCTTTAGTAACTATCAAATTAATTGATAAAAAACACTTTTAGATTTATTTTGTTGATTTTGTAAAGTATATTATATAGATTTTATGTGCTCAATGTTGAGATTTTTTTTTTATGTTGAAACAATAAATGGGTATTGTATTGTGAGATTTATTTTGTTGTTTAGATTATGCAATCACAAATTTTGACCGTTTTCTAAATAGCCGAGAGATAATTAATAAATTTACTTAATTTTACGATCATTGCTTGGTCAAAACAATATATCGTTTTCAAGATTTCGAGATTTTTTATTTTAGATCTATATATCATTGGTGTTTTTTATTGATTATTGATCATACTGAATAACAACAATTAAAATAAACAAGTTATTTTTATTTTTCTGACATATACCCTATTCTTTTTCACTATTCGAAGCTTTGCTGTCAATAAACAACTCCGAAGAACTATAGCTTTATCATAGTAAGAACGAGTCGTTGAGCAAAATAACGTGACAAAAAATATTTCACGTTGCATTTGAATTACGATTGAAGCTAATGATTTCAAATCCATAACAACAAATATATTGGTTTTTAATTTGGCAAAATATATTTGACAATGGATTTGAAATATCCAACTAGTTATTTTTTGTATCATTATATAGGATTCCAAATTTATCATACCTCAAATCTAATCTTTCGATCCAAGTTCTATACAAGGTGAGCGGGTTGAAATCAGGACAAAGTTGAACAATCATCTTAAATCAAATTCGACTTGAATTCAAATAAGATGTGTCTTTATTAAACGAAGATCGTTTTTGTTGTATAAACATTTCAGGTCAGACAAGTTTTAACATAAAACGACCTGAATAATGCAATGAGTCACTATAAACTCTTTAAAATATGTAAAATTTTAAATTTTTTGTGAGCCAAGTTGTAGTATATTCTTATAACATTGACTAAATTGTCTTAACATGTACTTAACATAATGTTATCACAATGTACTTGAAATTTATATTTTATCCTTGTAGTCTTGAGAGGTTTCTGGGAATCAATTAATCGTAACGCCAGCACAATTACAAATCCAAGATGTGGAGGATAACAAAAGTAGGTAAATATACAATTTTTTACATAAAATAAAGTGTTCCACCAATACTTTTCCCCATATTGCTTGTAATTGTTGGTTTACACAAATTAATCCACGGCGACTGCATGCAATGCAAGATTTTATTTAATAAGTGATACAGGGAGAAGAAATGTACTCGGTTACCATGGAGAGCCTATACTATTTACTATTTAGTGTTACCGCTTCCCGAGGACACATACCGAGGAGACCAAAAAATTGTCGGGTCCATATCGGATTATGATTAGCCAGGTACGTATACTCGATTACTATCAGACCCATATCGGATTATGATTAGCCAGGTAATATATATAGGGTAAACCGTCAGACTCATCCCGAATCATGAGTGGCCGGATAACGTGCATACAATCAGATTTATACCTCTATAAATATCCAGGTATACTTCACTTTAATATTCTCATCTTACACTCACAATCTTCCCTAAATAACCCCCTAACCTGACTTGAGCGTCAGATGATCTTCGTCGGGACAACTCCCGGCGCCCATTGACGTTTTACTTTGAATATAGATCGAGCATCTAGAATCCATTGAAGAGCTCGTTAACTTCTCGTGTGGGTAGAAATATCTCTCTGATCCGGAACCAAAACGTTTTTAGCATCACTAAGCATCCTCATATTTCCTGGCAATCAATTTGTACACCAACGCAGGATGGTGGTGCGGACTCTAGAGATCCTAGAGTTTGGAATTATACTTATTGGCTAAGGTCCTTTGAGATATTCAAAAGAAGATTCTCTGTGGATTAAGTAGATTCACCATAATTATCTTTCTCATCTGAATCATGCACTGGAAGACGAAGTGTGAGACCCTTCATTTTCATGATATTACAGGATGCAAAGGGTCTACAATTTATAATATGTAAGAAATAGTTGAGGTCGTAAAATACCACAAACTCTATATATAATAGTAATAAATACAGAAATAAAATTTGAGTTTATTGTCATTATACTCAATTTGTGATGGGAGTTGCTTGTTGCACATCTTTTCACCTATATATACCCTGAAGGTTGTCATAAGAAAGAGGTACACCAAAATAGATTTTTCTCTTCGATTTTTTGCTTCTCTGTAATACAATTCCGAGTTTTACCAACTTTTCGAGCTTAAATCCTATCCTAGTTTAAGGAAAGTCCCGTCCTGGTCAAGCAAAAGTGTTGTTCATTTTCAAGCTACGTTCAATCATGATTTCGACAAGGTTTTCATCACATTTTTCTCCAACAAGTGGTCTTTTGTTCCATATATTTATTCTAAAATAAATGATTTCATCATATGTTCTATCATGAAATTATCATTCGAGTACTTGTTCCGTATTAAATTTGTGTTATAATTCATGATATTCATGCATATAATTTCTGCTCTGTTTTAGCACTGATATGAATTGAATTTGATATGGGAATACAAAATTCTGCACTCTGAATCATATGATATGATTAAGACTCGCTTAAAAGAGTAAAACTCAGGGACTGATCAGTAAAACTCAGAATTCTGTATTTAATTATTGAGGCCTCATCCTATTTAGAGAAGTAAAAATTAGATATTGATTAGTAAACCCTGAAAAGTGAGGAATATCAGTACTACTTATTCTCTACTTTGTTCAGTGTCAAATGTTTCCGAGTTCAATTTGCCTAAATATGTATATTTGTGTTATACTCGAATGGTTCCCTTATTTGTTGAGTCTTTCCTCAAACACTCAGCTCTTGTTTTCCTCACCCAAATAAGGATGAAGAACATGTGGAAAATGAAGAACAGGTGGAAAACGACAAATAAGACATGTTTCAAAATTGGTGAAGACAGGTTTAAGATTATTCTATTTTCAAATTACTCAGCTTCCATATTTTTTTGATATAAAATGTAAGAACAATTTTTTATTATGTAACATACTGGGTTTTTAGCTATACTATGAGGCTGGGTGTTTTGAAATAAATAAATGTTAAACAACACTGGTGTTCATGCCCAGACCAAATGTGCAGACGTGACTCAAGGAGTATGATTTACATTTACTAAGAGGTAAAATTCGTTTAGAGTTGGTTCAAAGGGCCAATTTTAAAATTAAAAAAAATAATAACTACACATTGATACCATAAGAATTCATACACCTCGAGACCCAATGTAAGAAGACCATTGAGCTTGTCACCTCAGGGTACTAGGAACCAAACCAATGTCCAAATCGGCCATATTGTTTTCAGCGAACACGCCCCTGATAAAACTCTATCGGTAACCAAGACCCGCCGTGATGGATACCTAAAGGTCATCTCGGGACTCGAGGCATGACGAATCTTCACCGTTCATCTTTAACGACACGACCTCGAGGTAAGAAGTCTGATATTGATGGATGTCCCATCACAAACACTTAGCTCACTTACCTAGCACATGATTAATCAATACTGACAAAAGGTGCAAGACCCATTCCTACGTAGGATTTTTTACCTGGTAGCATACGCGCAATGGCTACAAGACATCCCAGCGTATGATTACCTGGGTAGCATGCACGCAGAGGTCATCCAGCCACTCCTATAAATACTCAGGTGCGTGTTGGCTTACATTCATTCAACAGACTAATGAGATTTTAACTCTATATACTCTTACTTCATCTCGACCTCCTGAACTGACTTAAGCATCAGAGAGCCTTTGTCAGGAAAACTCCTGACGCCCTCTGACCAGTGTCTGTTATTGTAGGTCATTGACAGAAAAACAACCAGCTCATCCCCCGAGGACAGAGCTCCTGACATGTCCTCTCATATTCCTAAAGCTATATTGTGTTGAGGCTCAGACCTAGTGATACCTCGTTATAGGTGACTCATCCAAGAAGTTTCCTCCTATTTCAGCTCCAATAGCTCACTTAGCTCATTTTTCGAGGACAGACCTCTTGATCTCCTGACCCAACGGTCTAAGGTGGTGACAGCTCATTAGCTGGGAAAATTTTGATTACATCAATTGACACTGTATGTGGAAAATGAGATAGAGAAAATACAAAATGCAACCAAGGAGGAACAAACTTTAGGAGACGGGAGAGAATGATAGCACCGAGAATTTATCCCGGGGATCTGAGAACCAGGATTTTATGATTGCTCATATTGCACAGTAGTAGCCGCAACAGTGGAGCAAGTATTGACTCGCAGGTCAAAGGCCAATTCACTTCTTGATCCATAGTGGGAGGAGATTAAAAAGTTTCGAGAATAAGTGTCACGCCTTAGAGAAGAAAGAAGCTTCGGTCCCCGGATATGAAACTCAAAGTGTTGAGTGCGATGGTCGGGAGAATTTGAGTATGACTTGTTGCAAATCTAGGGATTAGATTTGATTAGATTAGTTTGTTAGATCAGTTGGTGTTATCCCATTATCTTCTCTGTTATCTTCACAATTTAAATTAGATTTGATTAGATTAGTTTGTTAGTAATATTAGTATAAATATAAGGTTGTGGTTGCTTGTATATTCATTCATCAATATCAATAAAAAAGGAGACTTTCCTCTCCACTCCAGTTCTCTAAAATCCACATGGTATCAGAGCTCAGATTCAGCCAATGACCAAGTACGGCATGGCCTCCTCCAATCCATCCTCTTCCCTCGACGCATAAATGACTCCAGTGGCCACGTCCTACGGCTTGGGCGATGCCTCTCCTCAGTCGATCACAGTCCACAAATTGACTGGGCGAAATTTCATCCATTGGTCACAATCAGTCATGATGTACATCTGCGTTCGAGGAAAGGACAACTTCCTAACTGGCTTGGTGCCTCGCCCTGACGTCGGCGATCCAAAGCTTCGATTGTGGAAGGCCGACAACAATATGGTAATGTCGTGGCTTATTAACTCAATGACCCCTGAGATCGGCGAGAACTTCTTGCTCTATCCCACCGCAAAAGACATTTGGGATGCGGCGCGAGAAGCCTATTCGTGCAAAGATAACTCCGCTGAGCTCTTTGCCATTGAACAACGCTTAAGACGTTGTGCCAAGGTGAAAATACTGTCACTGCGTACTTCACGAAGCTCACACGGCTTTGGCAGCAACTTGATATGTTTGAACTCTTTGATTGGAAATGTCCCCAAGACGAGCAACGATATAAGTCCATTATTGAGCAACTAAGACTATTCAAATTCTTGTTAGGCCTTAACAATAATCTCGACGACGTTCGGGGGAGAATCATTGGCACCAAGCACCTGCCTAGCCTCCGATCAGCCTTCTCTGAGGTGCGCCTCGAAGAAATCCGCCGCAAAATTATGCTGGGAACTTCTCTCAACCCCGTTGCCCCTACAGATGGTTCGAATCTTGCCGCTCGCCACTCTGGTGGAAGAAACCTGTCTAATCCTTCCTCTTATAAAGGAAAATCAGCTCAGGGACGGCCTTGGTGCGAGAAATGCAAGAAACATACTCACACCATTGATACTTGTTGGCGCATTCATGGTAAGCCCGCTGATTGGAAATCTTCTCACGATCGTCGTACTCATGCTACTCTCACTGATTCCTCTGCCGTTAGGTCTGGCGAGCCCTTCACCAGAGAACAAATTGAGGCTCTTCAAACTATTCAAACAGAATACTTCAGAATCCACCTCACCAATTGTTGGTACAGGAAGCGCTGCTCATCGAGGTGATATTCCTTTTGCACTTCTATCCCAGAATGAGCTTTCCACTTTCTGGATTGTAGACTCAGGTGCTTCGGACCACATGACTGGCCAATTGCATTATTTTGCCTCATTCAGCCCATTATCACAAATCTGTTCGGATTGCTAATGGCAGTTGCATGGCCGTGCTGGGTTCTGGATCTGTCCAGCTAACCCCGAATCTTTGCTTATAAAATGTGTTGTTTATCCCTGAGCTTAATTGCAATTTACTCTCTGTCAGTCAGCTCAACCACGATCTTAAATGTCATACTACCTTCTCGGCTAACTCTTGTCTTTTTCAGGATCCGGCATTGGGGAAGACGATTGGCAATGCTGATCTTTGTGCAGGCCTGTACTTTCTCCATATGGAAACCTTCTCGAGCGCTCCGCCCTCAAGTACCGCCCACCCCTCTTCCCATCATACAGTATTTGCGATTAATTCCAAGAAGACTAGTGATATCTTATTATGACACTAGAGGTTAGGACATCCGAATTTTTCTTACCTTCAAAATTTGTTCCTAAGTTTATTCAATAATAAAAAGATCGATATTCCTCTTGTGATATTTGTCAATTATCTAAACATGCTCTTCATACCTTCTCATCACAACCGTACAAACCTTCAAAACCTTTCTCCCTAATTCACAGTGACATTTGGGGCCCATCACATGTAAAAAACATTACGGGCACCCGTTGGTTTCTACTATTTGTCGATGATCATACTCGCGTCTCGTGGGTATTCCTCATGAAAAACAAAAATGAGACTTCCCAAATATTTAAAAACTTTCATATGATGATCCAAACGCAGTTCTCCACCCGTATTCAGATCCTTCGTACTGATCGTGCACGGGACTTCTTCAACTCTATCATGGGTGATTACCTCCTCGCTCATGGCATTGTTCACCAAAGCTCATGTGTCGACACCCCTCAACAAAATGGTGTCGCTGAACGGAAGAACCGCCATTTACTCGAGGTTGCTCGATCATTGTTGTTCACTAACCATGTCCATCGTCATTTCTGGGGCGAGGCTGTCATTACTGCTGCTTACCTTATTAATCGCATGCCCTCTCGTGTCATCAATTTCAAGACTCCGATCCAAACGCTCCTTGAATTTTATCCATCTTTACACCTGCTACACAATATTCCACTTAAAATATTTGGGTGTTCGGCGTTTGTTCACATTCACTCCCAACATAGGGGGAAACTTGATCCACGCTCCCTTAAATGTATCTTCCTTGGTTACTCGCCTAACAAAAAGGATACAAATGCTACTCCTCGGTCCTCAAGAAATTCTTTACCACCATGGACGTTCCTTTCTTCGAAAATGAACCCTTCTTTTCCAATCCCTCCGTTGAGGGGGAGTACTTCCAACATGATGGTGATGATCCTTCATATTGGGAAGACATACACAATCATTTTCTTGGATCACCTCCCATACCAACCGCTTCCGCACCTTCCCCCGATCCAGTATCCCTTGACCCACCAAGTGAACCTAACCCTCACCCTGAACCTACCTCTTTCCAATGTCTTGATCCGTTCCACGTTTATTCTCGTCGAAGGCCATACCCTCCTAGGCATGATCTGGTACAAGATCAGCCAACCCTTGACTCTGCTCCACTGCCGGATCTCGGAAACACAAACCAAGGTATGACGACTCCTGACTCATCCATTATTGCATCTGATGTTATTGATGATAGGCCCATTGCATTAAGAAAGAGAGTCTGAACTTGCACTCAACATCCGATTAGTAAGTTTGTATGTCTTAATCACTTATCTCCTGCATATCAAGCCTTTGTGTCACAGCTAGATCAGGTACTTGTTCCTACCAACATTGGCGATGCCCTGCGTGATCCCAAGTGGAAAGCCGCTGCCTTTGACGAAATAAGGGCTCTGTAAAAGAACAAGACATGGCAGATAACGGATTTATCGACCAGGAAACGGACTGTTTGGTGCAAATGGATTTTCACAGTGAAGCATAGAGCTGATGGCACTGTTGACCGATTTAAAGCCTGGTTGGTCGCTAAGGGTTATACGCAAACATTTGGTATTGAGTATCAGGAGACCTTTGCTCCTGTGGCTCGACTTAACACTGTTCGGGTGTTGTTATCCATTGCCACGAATCTAGACTGGCCACTCTATCAGCTCGATGTCAAAATGCATTCCTTAATGGAGACCTTGACGAAGAAGTGTACATGGATATTCCACCTGGATTTGAATCCGAAACCACTGTCAACAAAGTCTGTAAACTACAGAAGGCCCTTTATGGATTGAAGCAGTCTCCTCGTGCCTGGTTTCACAGGTTCACTAGTGTTCTCAAGCGAGATGGCTACACGCAAGGACAATCTGACCACACCCTATTCGTAAAACATATCACCGAGGGAAAACTCACTGTTATCATCGTCTATGTTGATGATATTGTTCTTACAGGAAATAACGCGGATGAAATGGTGCATATCAAAGCATTGCTATCAAAATAATTTGAAATGAAAGACTTAGGATATATGAAATACTTTCTGCGCATGGAAGTGGCTCGTTCCTCCAGGGAATCTCCGTCTCTCAACGCAAATACATCTTGGACCTGTTGAAGGAAACTGGTATGTTAGGTTGCAGACCAGCAGATACGCCCATGGACCCTACTGTCAAACTTGACCACAACAGCAACATCCCCTTAGTTGATAAGGGCAGATATCAGAGACTTATTGGCAAGCTCATATACCTCTCTCACACTCCTCCGGATATTTATTATGCTGTCAGTGTTCTCAGTCAGTTCATGAACAGCCCTACGCAATGCCATATGGAGGATGTATATCGAGTCTTGCGGTACCAAAAATGCGCGCCGGGTAAAGGTTTACTCTTCGCCAAAACCCAAGCCAAGAATATCCAAGTGTACAGAGATGCGGACTGGGCAGGTTCTCCTAACGATAGGTGATCCACCTCTGGTTATTGTACTTTTGTTTGGGGAAATCTAGTCACATGACGAAGCAAGAAGCAATCTATCCTAGCCCGCAGCAGTGCAGAGGCCGAATTTCGCTCTTTGGCTCAAGGAATCTGTGAGGGAATCTGGATCCAAAGATTATTGGGTGAATTGCATACACGGTAATCAGTCTGTTGATTACATTGTGACAATAAAGCTAAATCAGTATAGCAAAAAACCCAGTACATCATGATCGCACCAAACGGGTTGAAAATTTATCGCCACTTTATAAGTGACAAGGTTGAAAAGGCACTATGAAACTCACCTACATTCCTACTCACCTATAGGTTGCAGATATCTTGACCAAGTCCCTTGCTCGGCCTGTTTTTGAAAATTTGGTTTCCAAGTTGGTTTAAATTAGATTTGATTAAATTAGTTTGTTAGTAATATTAGTATAAATATAGGGTTGTGGTGGCTTGTATATTCATTCATCAATATCAATAAAAAGGGAGACTTTCCTCTCCACTCCAGTTCTTAAAAATCCACATGACTTCCAAAATCGGTGAAAGAGTAAACCTGTCATATATAGATCAAGTGGTCCGGAAATTTGATTTCGCATCATAATGAATAGTTTTGTGTACTGAACGCATCAGCGATATCTGAGTGTCTATCAGGATTATGATGATACTGCAACGATGAACTCGAAACTGATGTGAGTTGGGTTTGCCAAGGCCCATCTAGCAAAGTATAGCCCACGGAATTCTCTATAGATATAATGGCATAAATGGCATATTTGCCACACATATGTCAAAAGTTGTTTTAACAAATTAACCCTAGCCGCCACATCCCTCACCTCCCCACATCACCGTCGATGTTCGTCGCCTGACATCGTCGCACGCCCGTCGTTTGTCGTTTATGACATGGGAGATTCGTTCTTGACACTGTACTACGCTTTCTAGTACAAGACAGTAAAGAAGTTGGGATTCCGACCGTGGACAGAATTAGGAGTTCCTTGTGGTTCAATCGTTGAAGGGCTATCTCCATGTTAAACATGAATAGTCGGAGCCGGTCGTGAAGTCCAGATAATCATTCAAATCCCTATGAATGTATGGTGTTATTTTTATTATGTATGAGCGTCCTCGACCACCGCGGCCGGTACACTTCGGAACAAAATTTTTAAATATTATGCTGCATGTCGGTAGCGTGATTCGGATCCGTCGTACGCCTACAAAAGCCACGCAATATAAAAAAAACTCGATCGGAACAAATTCCGTCATGTAGTTAATATTTTTACGAATCAAAAGTGAGGTGAGAAAATTGTGTATTTACGAACAAAAATACACCAACTGTGGCCAGGAAACCAATAAGCTGGGCAGTTGGCTTGGCGAAGGCAACCCCAATGAAAGATCATTATTACTTTATTAATTGTGGACATGCCCCAAATGTTAGGTGAAATCTGTTTTTCCAGCCTCTGATTTTGTGTACTTTATTTAATTTTCACCGTCTTGCCTTTGACTACTTTGATTTGATGAATTGCAGCTGGTGCAAGTTCAATTATTTTCAAGAATCCACAACATGAGGAGAAACTAAGATTATTTTAAATTGACCATTTTCGGAATTATCGATTAGAATGTGTAGCATAATTTTTAATCTATGCATGTTTTCGTTATTTTAATTCGACTAATATAATTTTCGTATAAAATCAGTTTCGTTAATTCGATTTGGCTGATTTCGAATGCATAGTTAATAATTCATTAATGTATTTATAGTCATAATGGTTGATTTCGGATGCAAAGTTATAATTCATTAATGTGTTTTAGTCATAATCACAATTACGGGTTTTAATTTGTCGCAACGTTTGTTTAGGCGTCTGCATTCATTGAATTCTTTGCACATTACATTAGAGGACTTAATTGTCTTAATTTAGTGTTGTTGTCTCGTTATGGAATATGATCAATATTTGTCGCCTAATTAAAACGAAAGAACAATTCATAGAATCCGAAAGTCATATAGTCAAGTTTTTACATATTGATTATGCAAAATACCCAATATATGGTCATATTCATTTAACATAAACTTGTCTTACATAAGAATCAAATGGATCATTTTATCTTCTAAATAAAATAAAATAAACACTGTTATGGGATAGCGACATCATATTCTACGAAATTTAAGAACCGTAAAATATATAAAGTTCTTTCGGTGTTCTTGGTATTGAAAACCTCTTAATATTCCTTACTATTTCTTACTATATACCTTACACGCGATGCATGCATTTTTATAAATAGTTTTTTTATGTTGATTTATTTTATATTATTTGCATGAGTGATGATTATTCTAATAAAATTAACAGTCCAAAATCTGTTTATATACTGTTGTCAGTTGCTTTTTTATGTCAATTCTATTTCTCCATTTTTTTTTTATTTTCATCGTCCATAGGAGGAATCAAGCCTAAAAAATCTCGGCTCGTGCTCCCCCGTCTAGTATTTTATACCTCTTTTTCACTAATCAATTCACTTCATATTTGTAATTTTGCAGTTTCCTAATTTTTACTTCTACTAATTATACACACATTTCCTTAAACGGATGACTGGTTGGATTTTTTATTGTTTTCGCGCAAACATTTGATGAATAACGAAGATTATTCTAAAATTTTTAGCTACAATACGTATCTATAACACAAGATGTTTTATGTATCGAATACATAAAACAGTGTATATTACACCTGCCCACTAGTTTATATTTTTCTTGGAATTGAGTGATGATAGATGATATTTCAAGTTTGAATTTATCTTGTTCCTTAAAATTTAAAACTTAAGAACTCATATTGAGAGAGATTTTTTTTTTTCATTTATCTGATCATGTTGAGACTTGAGAGAGATATATTTACTGTGAGACGAAGGGTTACTAGACTTTATGGTGAAAATTGTACATGCAGGGATATTAAGGTTATTTTGTGTGAATGATTGCCTCCACTAATCTTATACCATATATAAAGACTTTGTTCATATCATTTCATGCCCCAAAATGCACGGATTTTTTTACTTTCGGTGCATCATTGTCTGGGCCAGGTTTTGATACTTCTCATGTTATCCAGACTGATTTACCATATAGAACTTGCAAGCACCTTTTATAATCATTATGTTGTCCCAGTTATATAATTATACTATAATATACCATGAATTACAAACTGTTTGTGATACTCCACAAAATAATTATATGAAACTAAGAAAGAAAAAAAGACTTTAGATCGCACACATGCATTGTACATAGATAAAAGTCGGTCCTTACTGGAAATCATCTACCACTTATCATCTACCTAGTTGATATGCCTTACATGCTTGTTCTCTGCAGAGGAAGACATTGGGTTATATGACGAGTATTCCAGTATCTCGTGATAATTCTCCAGTATCTTGCCCACCATAAATGATAACATCAGAGAGTTATTTTAAAGTTTTCGTTAATTCAGAAGTGGTTTGAAGCCACCGCAAGTTTATCCATTGCCCAAGAACTCTATGAGTAGACTTTTTCGTCGGATTTTATAGCAAGCAATAAAAGAACAATTTTCAATTCCAAATCAATTCCAACCAAACTAATTTGAGTTATTGATTGTGCGCGCAACATGAGCATTATGTTCAACTGAAAGTTGAAAAGGTCGAGTGGCTCACACAAATTCGTCATCATGCAAGTGTAACCTGAAACATAAATCACCTTTCGGAGAAAATACAAAAGGATCATATTCAAAAGAACATCGACGGAATAACAATTTTATTCATATCAGCTATTAAGAGTTTTAGATCTTTCCAGCTAAAAATTCGTAAGATAAAGAAGCGGAGAGACAGGCTCAGATTGACTGATCTGTCTGCACTTTTTTTCATTGTGATAAACACATCACCAGTGTGTGCACCGTCGATCTTTTCCATCAAGATAAATTGCCAAAAGTCGTACAGGTTTTAGAAGAAGAAAGCTCCGTCAGCGATTGATCGGAGTATGCATTCTTTCTACTATTTTATTCACAGCATCACGTGACATTACCAGGGTATCATGCAGCAGAATGCTGTAAACATTTAAACCCTGAAAAATATTAGAACAAGAAAATTTTTAATTGTTGCACAACCTCAAAAACCTAGACCAAAATCATCTGAAAAGGGAATCGTTAGCACGTGATGTAACCTGATCAAAGAAGGCAATTAATAACCAACATCCACATCATTTGTAAACGTAAGTATGCTTCGAACTTAGGTCCATGGCAGAAGCAATATGTTAATGGCAGGTACTGAGTTCAACAGCCATACATTATTTGCTTATAAAGACAACTAATTCTGCTTATTATTCAACCCCATCATGAAACTTACAGAAAGATTTTAAGGGGGGAAAAGGACACATTGAAATTATTGGTATAAGAAAGTCCTCAAAAAGATAAACTCTACTTCCATCACCTTCAGATACCACCACAAGGACAAAACATCAGATAAACTTGTTAATATGGTCAGGTAGGAGCCTGGGACTTACAATTGAGGGCAATACATTAACATAATGTAGATTTTGAGTGGCCAGCTTCAGCTTTTCGTCGATTGGACCACCGTCAACCAGCAAAAGTTTTTTGACATTCTCCATTTGCTGCACATAGTTCACAATGTTCTTTGTCTTGTGGGAAGGAACCTCCAAATCCTCAAAGACCATAAGCTGTATATATGGCATGTTATTTTTATATTTTAAAAAACCTGAGGTACGTGCAGACACAATCAGGTCAAAATAAATGCACAAAACAGAGATAATATTGTGCACTTCTTAAGACAGAAACTTAATGATGTACAAGATAGGAATGAAAACAAGGAAACATTTGGGTATAAAAGTTCTACAAATGATAAAACAATATAGCTTGCACAAATTCCAAATTTCGTGCTGACATTGAGCAAATTTGACAAATGGGTTCATTGCTACTTTATATAGTTTTCCCCTTCCAAACAGGAATATACTTGCCTTCCCTTCTGCCGCACGAGCTGAAAGCGCAATCTTCAGCCCTAGTCGACGAACCTTCTTGTTGAGTTTGATAGCATGGCTTCGTGGTTTAGGACCATGCATGGTAGCACCACCTCTAAACTGTTGACCACAAAATATATCAGTTCAAACACGTTTGTACCTAATGATGAATGAAGGCTGTAATAAGTAAAACTTCATTGAATACAAATTCACCTGTGGACCCCGTAATGTTCCATGTCTTGCTCGTCCAGTACCCTTTTGCCGCCAAGGCTTTCTCCCAGTCCCACTAACCTCACTAATAGTTTTCGTAGAATGGGTGCCCTGAGAAATATGGCAGAGTTTTTCGGTAGGACGAACAGATATAATATATACAGAGAACAGAAAATTGAGGGTATACAGACACATTAATCAGCTAAAGAAATATGCAACACACAGGACATCCTCTTAGGACCCGCGGCTTTAGGCTTCCATATTCAATTGAGATGGAGCAGCAAGAGCATGAAAGATAGTGAGTTGCTTCATAGTAACAATATTAATATCCACAACAAAAAACACATAAATGAATGAAAACATAACCAACATATGCACATATATTTTTCCCAGAAAAAGAAAATATAGCATTACTTTTTGCTAGTGTATCAACTAGGAAGAGATTTAGTACCTGCTGCCGTTTAGCAAGCTGCCATCTGACAACACGATGAATAATATCCTTTCTAATCGGTACATCAAAAACATCACCAGCCAAGACCATAAATCCTTTATCCTCATTTTGAAAATTTCTAACAGAGATCACCAAGTCCTGGTAGAGACCTGCAGCACCAATACAACAAAACAAAAGAGTTCAGATTTTTTTGACAAAGACAACGCAGAAACCACCAGTAGTAAATTTGAGAGAAATTCTTTCTTTCTTTCTTAAAATTTTCATCCTTTCTGTAGAAGAGAATTGCCCCTCAAACAAAATACACAGTTGATAAAGAAATGAGCCTCTAAAGACATAACAGATTCTCCTAAAACAATACTATCCACATACTATAAGAACATAAAAGAGTATGGAAATAACTCCACAAGCTTTTGAATACTAGACTTGTTTACAACTGAATCATTGTATTCCTCGCTCTGAAGCATTAAAAAATTATTTATTGACACATGAACTTATCACAGTAGGTCCGCAAACAAAAAGTAATAAGTCATCTAAATGTCCATCGACGTACAATGAAAAAAATCCTAGTGTAAATACAAGTCTGCTTAATTCTAGTGATCAGTTAATTTTAGCACAACTTCACATTTGAACAGCTCTCTCATAAGAAACAGCATACATTAACTAGTGTAATTAATAAAGATTTCACAAAAAAATATGTATAATTTGCTTCAGTAGCGAAGGATAGATCTGAAATAAAAGAACACTGAGAGATTTCAAAAGGAGAATTAGATAAATGACACAGGTCAAACTTTAAAAAAAAATAACCTTCTCTAGCTTATTAAATATTCATGTACACTTCAGAGAGTTAGTCAAAAACAAGATTGACAAAAGTCATTTACTTAAATATTCTCATTCCAACAGCGAAAAAAAAACATGGACTTCGTTAGCCTACGCCTTATTTGATGTCATGTGTGAAAGATTGACATGATAATATTGAATTTCAAGAGTCACCCTTGAGAAGTTGTAAAATGCACAAGATACATGACTGCGCAAAGAAATTTTAAGGCAAAAAATAATGCCATAACATTGCAAGGAGAAGAACTAGGGCAGAAAATACTCACAACACTTTGTTTTATTTGCTGAATAGCTAGATTAGAGTTAAGAAAACCAACCATTAATCTCTCCTTACTTCAGTTATGTAAGGTCCACATATACTCAGCCACACAAACTATAAACATCATTAGGAAACAAAGTGACAATATCGAAATGGAGTTTTTTAGAAACCATTTTTTTGTCAATATCATATACCACCAATACAATCAAGCATTGAAAGTGAATCCATAGCACCAATACCCAGCATAATATCCATTGAACAAAGGAAGGTATTATGCAAATCCAATTAGTGAGATATTAAGGGCCATACCAGTTTTCTGATCAGGAGTGATAAGCCGTTTTGATGACAACAAATCTGAGGGAAATGTGCCTTCGTTCATATTCGAGGTTAAAACAGAAGTCGAATACCTCCAGAACGCATCAAAGGTCATCTGATATATATAGACAAAAGGGGGGTTAGGATTCAGTTCTTAACGAAAAGAATAATACAGAAAACAAGACTTGAAAGCATGTGAAAAAAAATCTAAGGCCGGACAATCAAATTAAGGCAACTGAACTCAATGAACACTTCTCAAGAACCCCTATATCCTTTCCGTATTGCACAAAAAACATACCTTTCTCGGAAGAGTAGGTTGCACCGAAGACAAGCTCTCCAAGTAACAATGGCCGATGAATGCTGCTTTCAATGTCCCAAACGCATGTTGAAAATAAGAAACCCACCGAAAAAATTAACTTTCCCATCGTTAACCAACAAATAAAAATACTTTCTTTCGCGAGTTAAAAAACCTTAATGCAACATCGAAGCTTCGAGTATCAAAGCCCCTTTTGGAAGGAATGGAAATGATTAAATCAGCATACCATTTGATCTGAATACTGATCCGAGCGATACATCATAAAAACCGATGGAACGAAATACTCTTCTTGAAACTGACAATGCCATTGATAATGATCCAATTAACACGTTTCATTCCAGGTCATCCTAATGAAATCAGCACCGAAAGCACCACCCTATTCGATCGGTGAAATTCCAGCGACTACGAGGAAATGACGAATAAGTTCGGGAACAGGTTGCGCACGGCGGCGAGAGGCGGGAACGGCCGGGTAGGATATCTTTGCTACTAATCAATTAAAACCCTCCCCTAAACCCTTTACCATCGACGTTGAAATCGGATCGAATATGATGGATTTGGATCGGGTTCATATATTATATTATTATATCATGTTTATATTTTTTTATTTATAGTATTTCATTTCGAAAAGTTGCAAAAACAAATTAAAATATTAAATGTTTGGAATGCTGAATAATTATTTATCCATGGATGACTGAGATTATTTGTTTAACGTAAAGTATTATTTGTTACAAAAGCGTAGTTATAATAAGATGTTTATATATAATTCTATGACAATATTTATTTGCTTTGATAAATGGGATATGATCTAATTAATTTGTACTAAAAAACACCAACAATCCTTCGACCTATTAATAATGAGATTTATAGATAATTTTTTAATAAACTTTTAATCAACATCCCTAATTATCTTGTAACATTTAGGACAAAATTAACCAAATTTTCGGTTATAAAGATTTGAACTGAATTAAACGGTTTGATTCGATTTGGAAATCAAAATAATTTTGGTTTTCGTTTCGGATTTTTGAATTACCAAAATTTTTAATATTTTTTATTATTTTTAAGAACTCATATTTTCTTTTGAAAACTTAGAAAATATCGATTAATTATATTTTAAATATTGGATTGTTATAATGTTTTATCAAACCAAAATGAATTAAATAAATAAACTTAAAAAACTTAAGTTATTAATTTTATAACTGACCAAGTGGAAAATACAAACATTTCATCTAGGAGATTGAAAAAAAATGACACTTTTGGGATTTAACTTATGTCTGGAAGACTCCTGTGTAAAACTTAGGAAAATTTTAAGGTAACAAGAGTAGGAGAAAATTAAAATGGTGGATTTTTAATTATTTGTCGTGAAGTTATAACTGATTATGGGCACTGAGCAACAGATTTCAAGTCGAGGCTACTTTGCCACTATGACGATGTGTGGATATCGATCTTTGGATTTGGATATCCGGTCAAAACTAGGGGTGTCAATTCGGGTGGGTCGGGTGGGTTCGGGTCGGGTTGGGGTGAGTTTGTATGTTTGGTCAAATGACTTGGACCAATGAAGCATGAGTTTCTAAGTCATATCATGAAATAATTTAAGAACTCAAACGAGGATTTTAGGTTGAGTAGATGTTGATGGTTTGATTAATTACAATTTGATGACCTAGATTCAATTCATACATGTCAAATATGGGGATTGAGTTCAGGATATCTTTATAAGCCTCACGATACAACTCAATGTAAAGTAGTTGTTACAAAAATTATATAACGACAATGACCATTAACTGAAATCAACTAGTTTTTTGATTTCTTAAAGTGCAATTCAAATCCCCAAATCAAATATACAATCTCAATAAAAATAATAATGTTTCATATTAAAACATGAAAAGTGTCATTTGAAATTATACCCCTCTAATTTCATTTCATTTCATAAATCAAAATTTCTCGATCCAAATAAATTTGGAAGTGTGATAACCAGACTTGGTGAAATAAAACTCTTAAAACAATGCACCCAGATTGATTTTAATTAGGGATGTCAAATTCTGACCCGATCCGAAAACCCGACCCGAACCCACCCGAAAAAATCAGGTTCGGATTGAGACATTTTGGGTCATAATTTTTTTCAAAATTTTTACCCAACCCGACTCGAACCCACCCGATCCACCCAAATTGACACTAAAATGTAATTCAACCCGACAACCCGACCCGAATCTACCCGGAAAAATCAGGTTCGGAATTGATACATTTCGGGTTGGTTCGGGTTAGGGTCGGAATTTTTATTTTTATTTTTATCCCAACCCGATCCGAACCCAACCAAATTTACACTCCTAATTTTAACGAAGTTGAACCAATATCTAATCCTTGGGTCAAATCACTCGACCACAATCAAGGGGTAAGTTCAACCTATCTCACGGTACCACCCCAACCTCAAATCTAATTATCCATGTATATCCATTTATAATATTAAATAAGTTTGAGATATGAATAATTAAATGCATCAAATTGTGTACAACACCTTGAACATCTCTGATGTAGCCAAATTATCTCAGCCGACGAACTATCACCACATCGAGAGCTCGGGACGTCGGTCTTCGGGATTGATAGCGATTGGAGAGCGGCTCCTCACGATGCCTGCAGCCACAAATCACAAGTCAAAGGGCGCCGGAAGTGTGTCCGACGAAGCCCCTCCGATACTTAAGTTAGGCGGGACGAGGGAGAAAAAGAGAGCAAGAGACAATATATGCTGAGAGCAGAAAATGCTAGAATGTGTGAATGAATGGGGTGTACCAGGTATTTTTAGAGAGGATAGGCGGCGGAGATGAGCATATCCTAGCGAATATTCGCCTACATCGTGTATCTCGGGTGAGATACTCCCTCGATCTTCGGCGCAAGATCTTCTCCGTGATCCTCGGTGATCTTATCGTTCAAATAAGAAAATACGTATCCGGGTTGGATTATGCTGGTCGTGGCACTGTCCTCGGGAATCACTCCCGATCTGAGCAAGAGTCATCGGGCGACCTCCGGATCTGAGCACAAGTCCTCGGGGTTCGGAGCGTGTTGCTCGATTCTCGAGTCCTAAGGTGGTAACGGGGGTCAGAAGTATCCCCCGCCGTGAGTCATAGACGAAGGATTGAAGTATAGGATTGTGTAGAACTGAGGTCGGGATCCGAACTGAAATCCATGATTCTGAAGAAAAACACGGTCCTCGTGACGTCGCCTTCCAACCGTCGATAGGGAGACACGTGGACGGTTGGATAGAGGTCGGATTTGTGTTTTCGGGAAAAGACCACGATCCGTGTGATGAAGCTCCTCAGCCATTGATTAGATGCGAGCGGACTGTCACGCACCGGCAATTTTCGTGCACAGTTCCGAAGGATGGTGCAACTGGGAGGCTCCAACACATCTAGAACATTCTCCACACTTCCACCCAAGTGTAGAATCATATTGGGAGCCTTGTACATAGTAGAATAATCTAGATGCATGTAGAGTTGTACATATCTAGATCCTTTCATGGAATATTCTCTTGAATATTCTTTCGATCATTCTGGAGACTTAATCTCCACCGTTAGATCAAATAGATCTTAGCCATTGATTGTACAAGCCACTACTATATAAAGGGGTGGCATCCTCATTTGTAAATCACCAAGTTTGATAATACAATCAATACTTTCTCACACTAGAGTTCTTAGCATTCTCCAAGTGTTCTTTGCTTGCCATTAGCAACACTAAGGCTGCTTTGCTAGTACAACGCAGGGGTGGAGTCGAGGAGCAAGGGCCGCACGGGATCTTAGGAGGGCTAAGTCCGTGACAAGTGGTATCAGAGCCAAGGTTAAGGCAAAGTTATCATTCAACCAATATCGCAATGGCAGGACAAGAAGCTGGTTCATCCGCTATGACCGAGGAGCGTGGAAGGGAGGCCATGCCCAACCAAGGCAAGAAGCGTCGTGATGCTAGCAAGCCCCGAGGTGAAGGAGCTTGGGAGCAAGTCTTGGCGAAAGTAGCGGAACGGATGGAAAAATCCGAGCATACCGTCGAGACATTGGAGGGCCATGTCTTATCGGAGATCGACGCCATGAAGGATGAAATCCAAGTACTTCAAGGCTCAATTATCGCACGAGATGATCGCATAGCACAACTCAAAGGACTTGTGTTGTCACTTCAAACTTGCGTCGAGGGGATGCGAGAGGACGTGAATCTATGCAAGCGAGTTGCTTCAAATGAAGGTGAAGGCTCACATTGTCGAGCTCCGAAGGTGGAATTGCCTAAACCGAAAGGCTTTGGAGGCAAGCGGGATGCCAAGGAAGTCGAGAACTTCCTATGACAAATGGAAGTCTATTTTGAGAGCCTCAACATGCGGGATGAGGCGACAAAGGTACGCACCGCGACTTTATACCTTACCGATACTGCTATGCTATGGTGGCGACGCAAGCATGCAGATATGGAGAAGGGTCTATTCCAAGTTAATACATGGGCCGATTTTAGTAAGGAACTCAAACGCCACTTCTACCTCGAGAATGTGGTGTACGAAGCCCGCAAAAAGTTGAGGGAACTGAAGCACCGCACCACTATCCCTAATTATGTGCGGGACTTCACCACTCTTATACTCCAAATTCCGAAGATGGACGAGGAAGATCTCATGTTCCACTTTGTGGATGGACTGAAATACTGGGCCAAGCAAGAGCTACAACATAGGGAGCTCAAAACTCTTGATGATATCATCGCAGCTGCTGAATCTTTGACCGAGTACCAACGCAACACCGACATGATGAAACCAAAGAAAGACATGAGTAGCTCGGTCAAAGGTGGGGGAGAAAAGAAGGAGTTCAAGAAGAACTACTTCCAATCTAAGAGCGCCGACAAAAGGCCCATGGACAAAAGGAACGACTACGGAGAGAAGAAGAAGTCGTTCGTACCCAAAGGCGGATGCTTCGTGTGCAAAGGGCCACATGCAATGAGTAGCTGCCCAAAACTTGGTTCCTTGTCCGCTATACTCGAGGGCAATGAGATCACCGGAGATGAAGCTGGGCATATGGGATCCGTCCAACTTCTCAATGCTTTGAAGGCCAAGCCTTTACCGACGACACCAACGAAGAGACTTATGTATGTGGAGGCAAAGGTCAATGGCCAAACCACCAAGGCGATGGTGGACACCGGAGCCACACACAACTTTATCACCGAGAGGGAAGCGAAGTGCTTGGGGTTGCATGTTACCCAAGGGGCGGGATGGATCAAGACGGTGAATGCCTCCGCCCAACGGCTCAATGGAGTTGTGAAGGACGTGGAGCTGTCCTTAGGCACTTGGAAGGGCCGCGTGGACCTATCGGTAGCACCACTTGACGACTTTAACTTCGTGCTAGGTATGGACTTCTTGAGGAAGGTTAGTGTCATCCCTATGCCTTATTTAGATTCCATGTGCATAATGAAGAGGGGAGCCACATGCATGATCCAAGCAACAAGTGCCTCTCCTAATTCAAGTTCCATGAAGCAACTCTCCGCCATGCAACTAGCCAAAGGCGTCAAGAAAGGGGAACCCACGTTCTTGGCTACATTGCGAATGGACGAACCAGCCACTACTCTGAAGGGAGAGTTGCCCACATGCATCAAGGCGGTCCTCGATGAGAGCCAAGATGTTATGCCGACGGAGCTACCAAAGAACTTGCCACCTCGAAGGGAAGTGGATCACACGATCGAGTTGGAGCCCGGGGCCAAGCCACCCTCTATGGCCCCTTATCGCATGGCACCACCGGAGCTTGAGGAGCTTTGCAAGCAACTCACCGGGTTGCTGGACACCGGCCGAATCCGTCCATCAAAGTCCCCCTATGGTGCACTCGTGCTCTTTCAGAAGAAGTAAGATGGCTCATTGAGAATGTGTGTGGACTACCGGGCGCTAAACAAGGTAACCATCAAGAATAAGTACCCCATACCCTTAATTTCGGACTTGTTTGATCGTCTAGGTCAATCCAAGTACTACACGAAGATGGATCTCCAAAAGGGGTACTATCAAGTTCGAATTGTGGAAGGGGACGAGCCAAAAACCACATGCATCACTCTATACGGATCATTCGAGTGGCTCTTCATGCCATTCGGTCTTACCAATGCGCCGGCGACGTTTTGCACCCTCATGAACAAAATCTTTCACCCATATCTTGATGAGTTCATGGTGGTGTACTTGGACGACATTGTTATATATAGTCACACCTTGGAGGAGCATGCACGACACCTTCGAACCGTATTCAAAGTCTTGCGAGAGAACGAGCTATATGTCAAGAAGGAAAAGTGTTCCTTTGCACAAGACACGGTCCAATTCTTGGGGCATATCATCGAGCACGGGAAGCTCAAGATAGATGAAAGCAAGGTTCGCGCCATACTTGATTGGGAGCCACCAACCAAGGTACCCGAATTACGTTCTTTCCTTGGGTTGGTTAACTATTATCGTAGGTTCATAAAAGGATACTCTGCAAGGGCTACACCCTTGACGGACCTTCTCAAGAAAGATCGACCATGGGGATGGTCGGATGCCTGCGTCAAAGCCTTCGAGGATCTAAAGGCCGCGGTGAGCCAAGGACCTATCTTGGAATTGCCCGATTTTGGAAAATTTGAAGTGCACACGGATGCATCCGACTTTGCGATTGGTGGAGTGTTGATGCAAGAGGGGCATCCCATAGCCTATGAAAGTCGGAAGCTCAACGAAACGGAGAGGCGATACACGGTGCAAGAAAAGGAGATGACGGCCATCATCCATTGCTTACGAGTGTGGCGCCATTACTTATTGGGAACCCGATTCATAGTAAAGACCGAAAACATCGCCACTAGCTATTTTCAATCCAAAAGAAGCTATCGCCAAAGCAAGCTAGATGTCAAGACTTCTTAGCGGAGTTCGACTATGTGCTTGAATACCGGCCCGGAAAAGCCAACGTGGTATCCGATGCCTTGAGCCGCAAAGCCGAGTTTGCATCAATCAGCACCGTATTGGGAGACCTCCCCACACACATCAAAGAAGGATTGGGGCATGATCTAGTCGCCAAGGAATTGGTCAAGCCCGCCGAGCAAGGGAAGACTCGATAGTTTTGGCTTGAGGGTGGCCTCCTATACACACAAGGGCGGCGACTCTATGTTCCAAAATGGGAGAACCTGCGGAAGGACCTCATTCGGGAGTGCCATGACACGAAGTGGGCGGGTCATCCGGGGCAAAAACGCACCAGGGCTTTACTTGAGTCATCATACTTTTGGCCACAAATGCGGGATCAAGTAGAGCTCTACGTCAATACTTGTCTAGTATGTCAACAAGACAAAGTGGAGAACAAGCAACCAGCGGGGTTGCTCGAGCCACTATCGACATCGGAACACCCATGGGATTCTATCACATTGGACTTCATCAGTTCTTTGCCCAATTCTGATGGGTTTGGGTCTATTATGGTGGTGATAGACCGGTTCTCAAAATATGGGACATTCATTCCATGTCCAAAGGATTGCACTGCCGAAGAAGCCGCAAGGTTATTCTTCAAGAATGTGGTGAAGTATTGTTAGGACAATATTTATAAGTTTTGGTGATAACAAAAATAAGACTAGTTGCTATTGGACATTCGGTTGTCGCAGGAGTTTATCTATCTACAGTAGCAATTCAGCAGTTGGAGCTTTCGTGTGATTTCAGCAGTTGAACGGTTTTGAGTAGTTCAGCAGATGGTTTCATCAAGAGCAATCAGCAGATGTTGTTGTCGTGATCAGCAGATACCGATTTGTGCTTCAGCGTGTTTTTGCTAAGGATTGGTAAACGACAGCGTTTTGATAAGTTAGAACGACGTCGTGGAGTGCACTGTTTCGTATCAGCAGATGAAGTGTTCAGCAGATACCTTGTTGAAGAGTTCAGCAGTTGGTTAAGTCTATTTGTTGGAGATTGCGATACGACAGCGTTTGGTTTAGTTGGAACGACAGCTTT
>KQ995704.1:0-12403 GCA_001598015.1 Dorcoceras hygrometricum
CTGACGAAGGAGTCTCGCATTCGGTCGTGGACCTGATTGACGTAGTCTACCGCAATCTACCGTGAAGTGCCGGTTTCATCGAGAAACTGGTCGGAGCCAGGCACGAGTTGCCAGCAAGGTAGTGATCTAAACGCCCTATGAATGTCATAGATTATTTGATTATTGAACTGTATTGATCGTCTCTCGGCATTGTTTTTGTTCTTCCACTGCCTCGCCGGGAGGCGTGATTCGGATCTGCCGTGGTTCTCCAACAGAACTGGCTCTCAAGGTGATGAGAGCACTGCCAGAGAGTGGGATGTCAAGACTATGGCCATGAGGGAGTCCAAAGATCTGAACAAGCTTGAGCTCCATGATCTGTTTGCCAATATCAAAGCCTACGAGTTCGAGCTGGAGACCAGATCTAAGGCTGGACCATCTACCACTCAACCAACAAAAGCTCTTGCACCAACAACATCTGAACAGTGCTCTCTAAGCACTAGCAAGTCTGTTGAACAACTGAGCAATGATATCATGTCCCTCTTCGTCAAGAAGATTGGGAAATTCATGAGAATATCCTCTAACCCTTCTTTCAATTATAACAAATCTGAAAAGATAACTACTGATATGAACTGATAGGATCAATGTGGTTCAAAAAACAGCTGCAAGAGTTCAGAAGGGGGGGGGGTGTTGAATGAACTCTTGGTATTTTCAAATTTTCGAAACCTTCTTCAAATAGTTTTACAAGCACTGCTTAACTTAAATCCGAGTTATCAGATTTAAGGATCTCAGTTTTAATGCTGATTTCTTGGCTAACAAATATTGTGCGGAAAGAAGCCAATTAATCAGTGAACAGTAAAGAAGTAAATGAATGCGGTAAGTAAAAGTTAAGGGACAAGAAATTTGTTTATGAAAGTTCGGATATCAATATCCTACGTCTCCCCTTCTTCCTTTTTAGGAAGGTTCCACTAGAAGATTTGATGGTTACAGGCCTTCTGCAAACACCCAATCACTGAGCCTCGCTCAAGTGGCGAACAAATATTGTGCAGAAATAAGCCAATATATCAGTGAACAGTAAAGCAGTAAAAAATGCGTTAAGTAAAAGATTAAGGTCGAGAGTTTGTTTCTGGAAGTTCGGATATAAATATCCTACGTCTCCCCTTATTCTTTTTCAGGAAGGTTTTACTAGAAGATTTGATGATTTACAGGCCTTCTGCAAACACCCAGTCACCGAGTCTCGCTCCAGGTGAACTCCTAGCAACACCACAAACTAACACGCAGACGCAGCTGCTGGTTACAACACTTGTATTTTCCAAACGGCTTTTTGTAGCGCGTTTGTTACAGAGTCAAATGAATATAACAATGAACTACAAATCTACGAGACTGTAAATCTTCTAATTTTTATACAATAAATTCGATTCAAAAAAAGTGAATCAGAGGATGACTCGAAGGTATTTTCTATGGAGATCAACACTTATGTTCTTCGAGTTGTATGAGCTTTTTGAGAATAGCTTCAACAGATAGTAAGCTCGAGAATGATTGAGATAGAAAAATGGCAGAGTAACGGCAAGCAATTTGAGAGAAAAAATATTTCTTCAATTCAAACTTCTGCTATTTATACTCTTCTCTCAACGGTCAATTAATTCTGTAAAGGGAACAAAATCCCTTTTGAAATTCTGATAGCCAAGCAACCATAATCTCTTCTCCACTACAAGGTAAATTGCACACCCTCAGAGCTAAATTGTCGCTTTCCATA
This sequence comes from Dorcoceras hygrometricum, assembly GCA_001598015.1. Taxonomy (NCBI): domain Eukaryota; kingdom Viridiplantae; phylum Streptophyta; class Magnoliopsida; order Lamiales; family Gesneriaceae; genus Dorcoceras; species Dorcoceras hygrometricum. Next base: position 1,733 of record KQ995704.1, read on the forward strand.
TTTGTGCAATCACCGTAAAACGTTCTCTGAAAATGTGTAATATTTACCCAAAATATTATCAACGTTGTCTCCTTAATTCCAGACATATGTACGATTCAATCTTCACCATTGATTCTTTCCATTTTGAATATATGATCTGGTTTGAATCGATTCATCGTTTTCGCCTGAAGTTTCTTATTGTTGATTCAGATTTTCCTTCCTTGAAGATAATGAATAGTTCAAATCATAAACCAACTTCTGATTTTAGCGCTAAGCCAACCGTTGTCGTATCAAATAATCCAAACGACGTAGTTTTGTTGTTCGTTAAGAACCATGATAACATTTTAATAGTTGCGACTGATATCAAATTAACAACTGAATCCCATCGGCTGAATATGATCGATACTGAAGTAGAATACAACTGCTGATCATAACAACCAACGACTGATCATACCAACTGCTGATTAGATATCCAATGCCTGAAATATCCCCCTTTTGCAAATTTAGAATATGACGACTGGTTGCAACGACTGAATGTTCCATCCATAATCACAACTGAATCAAGGACACTGTAGCCAACTGCAGAAGATAATTACTACTGAAATAAGTACCCAACTGCTGAAAATTCTTGCTTCTGACGCGAATATCCAACTGCTGAATTATGTTGACTACTGAAGTGAAAATCCAACTGCTGAATCAATATACTTCTGAGATAAGTGTTGGCGAAAGTGGCGGATCCGGATCCCGTTTCCCTGGGGCACAGCGGAAGTTAAAATTTTGCCCCGGAAACGTACAATACATATCAAATAATCAACGATAAACATACATAGGATGTTTGAATCGTTACCTTGCTGGCGTCTAGCCACCTGGCTCCAACCAGATTCACAGGGAATTCTGGCTCTTGAAATGTAGGCGACGGTAGATCCTCCTAATCAGGTCCACGACCGGAAACAATAATCCTTCGTCAGCCTGCACTAGAAGGCCTGACGAATTTGGCATGAACGGAATCTCCTCGTCACGCTGATCGGAACAAGTCCGATCACGAAGTCACCGGCGGCGGCGGCGCTTGGAGGTCGACGGCGGCGAGGCTTATGGAGAGGAGGGGTGGCGCAATTTGGAGCTAGGGTTGTGTGAGTAAGTAATGTTCTAGCCCTAGACCAACTCTACTAATTAAAGATGGTACATGGGCTTGAACCGGCCCAATGGACTTGGGTCAAACCCAGGTCCATATGAACATTCGGTTCATTTAATTCGCCGTGGTTTCATCATAATCCCAATCGACGATCAGATCGGACCGATCGACTCAGTTTCCAAAATTTAGTATTATGATGTGAAAACAATTTTTCAGACCACCAAGTCCAAAATTACAGTTTAGCCCCTCAACTTTGGGAAATCGCAATTTGACCCCTGTTGACCTTTATGAAGTCGCACTCCCTAAATTCCTCCTCCTATGCTCAACACATTGAGCTCAGTTTCCGTGCGGGAATCATGAATCCAGTACTTGTGTGACCGTCAATGGTTCAGGGATACAGCTAGCCGTGGGCCCACAACCATTGTGACTCTGAAATCACAATTTCGGACATGCCCATCGGATCATGGTAAAGCGCCTAGCAACATCGCCCCATTACCCCCTAGGTATCACTGATAGTGCCTGCAATAACCAGTTGGTCGTGGTTAGCGTACAGTGCGGTCCTTTCAACACATATATCCCGATCAGATCAACGACCATTGGTATATCGAGAGTCGCTAGAGATCCGATAACTATGCATACATCTTGGAGATCAAATAGTGACATCGCGAGTATTATTAGGCAAACCCATTTACCTAAAACACATCCAGTACTCTGACCAGAGATTTATCACACAATTGTCTCCTCAGATAACATAGGATATCCACGCATAAAAGCGAGCGGTGAATCCTCGACAACGAAGCATCGACTCCTACATGCATCGGGACCTCACCCAATCCCGCCACCTAATGACCCCAACTGAGTCGGTAAAAGGGTCAAAGTGAGGCGCCTATCATGTAGAGTCTCAATGACGTTTCGAGTAGTGAGTACTAATCAGTACAACCAAGACCTCGGACTTATCCACTCGACAAATGGTAACCACTTGGAAAGTCCGAACGAGGGTAGTTCGATATATCACCAGGTCACTATCCATCTGAATGCTCAGAACATCACAATGTTCCCTACCAATGAAACATGGTACTTCACATCGCAGATGCTAGTCTCAAGCTCGGGCGGCCTTATCCTCATTTTGACGGCCCAATCGACTAGAAACGTGTTCAGAATGCACAGTGACTATTAGATGTGTTTCATGATAGCCATCACATCCACTATCACATCTAACATACACTATGGTGAATTCTAGGTCTTTATCCAACACAATTGTTAACATTATAACATAATGAAAATAAATAATTCCATATAAGAAATGCGTATATCATATATAAATATCGTTATACACAAGAGTCTATAAAACCCACACGCCAAAAGTTGGCTAGTTGGGCATCTACTCTAACAATAAGAAAACAACGGCTGAATCAATAAAAAAGCCTGATAGCGTCACCCTAGATCAACAACTGAATTGTTCTCACGACTGAAATAAGAACCCGATACCAGAAACTGATAACTGTATATCTACAACCTCTGAAATAGAAACCCACCAACTGAGTGCTTCAACTCAACTGCTGAAATATACCTGAATACCAAGATCTGATATCTAACAACTGATTCAACATCTGAAGATATTTAACTCAACATCTGAACTAATATCGAATGCCCAAGTCTGAGATAACCCGACGTCTGAATATACTTTGCTGTTAATTGCAGTGGCTGATTCTCCAGAAGTAACTTCGTATCAGCACTTGTCTTATTTTGTTATCACCAAAACTAATAAATTTTATCTTAACAATTTCCCCATTTTTTGTGATGACAAAACTTAGCAGCCTTAAGATATATGAATAAGCAAAAATAAATTGCACAAAAGTCTGCTGAAATTCTAAATTACATTGCTGATAAAATGTACACAAGATTTGTACAACAAGAGATCAACAGCAATTTATCCTAGCCAGTCTTCAAACGATCTACTGAATGGTCCACCACTACTGCTTGAATATCTTTTCTTCAAAGATCCACTCCTATCGCCTCTACTACGACTTCCACCTTTGCCACCACTGTCCCTAGCACCACTGCCACCAGTTCCCCCGCTGGGTCGGCTTTGGTTGTCAGGAGGTGGTTGGGGGCGGCTACTACCACTTTCCATTTTTGGCATCACGGCTTCTTAGATAATCAACGATGAGACCGAGCTGGGTAGAAAGATTGAGATAATTTTCTTCTGATTTAGCACGAAAATCGAGTTTCTCATTTCGAATTTCAGCAACCTGCCCATCCAATAGTTACTTTAGCGTCAAGTTCTTTCACCACCCTCCTAACATCAACTGTATCAAAGGCAGCAGCAGCAACTTGAGTACTTAGCTTTTGGTGAGTTGATTTGAGATCCAATGACAAGAGGTTCTTTTGATCATGCAAATCTTTGCGCAAGAGCTTGTTCACTCTGTCCTGTTCATCAAATCTTGCGGATATTCTCTTATCAAGGTCTCGAAGATGCACAAGAAGAATATCTTTGAGATTATGAGCATCATTGTTGCGTCTGAATTGTTCACTCTGAATATGGTCAACAAAAGCGCACAATTTTGCTAAAGACTCCATAACATTAGTAGCAGCAGGTGGTAGAGAAATCGAAGTATCAGCAGTATCATGATCATCAAAATGCATAGAGGAGTCGTCTGAAGTGGATGAAGAAAAAGGACTCTGATCTATCATCATCTGTACACTCGGAGCAACTGAACTTGAACTAATAGCTATCTGTACATCTCTTAATACTGTTCTGTCCAAAGCAATGGTAGAAACAAACTACGGATGTCATCTGTATGCAAACCAGCAAATAAAATATACCGAATAAAGGTTGTAGTTGAGATAACCTCCAAGAAATGACTGGCGACTGTCTAGGAACAAAAACGGAAACTGGATCAACAACGCAAAGAGTGCGGCAAAAATTCACAGAATCAACTGGTAAGAGTCTGTCAGAAACAACAAATTGGGCGACTTCCATACAGACATCTGCCCATCTCTTTCTCATAACTCTGAAAAATTCACTCACATGTGGTAAAGTGTCCACATATGAAATTTGACGCAAAATATCATTATTTCCAACTTCCCGAGGTATCTTTACCCAATGATCGCCACAAGGTTCAATGACCCAAACACCATCAACACGAATCATAGTTCTAATCCAGCATGTAGAGCGAGTGTTGGTGTTGGTTCTGGAAATTATAGCTCCTCTATCACGTGGTCGACCTTCAAAAATTTTAGAGCAACACATCTTCTCCCATTTAAGACCGTGTGCCATCGTCTGTTCCTTCAGTTCTTCTACCACAAACAAATGAAGATCAGAAAGCATCTCCATTACTTTTAGATCAGTAGCAGAAGAACCTTCTCCTGGGGTAAAATTGATTTTCCTTGCCTCCAAAAATTTTCTGATCAATAATTCTCTTTACTTGGTAAGAATGTACATCCGCCTGTTGAGAGCAACTCTCGTGGAGTCTGTTTCAGCCCACGACAAAATGAGTGCCTCCTTATCAAAATATGATTCATCTATCTTCAAAGTCGCTAACCTATTCAGACTGAAAGAATTAAAGAATATTTCTACCTCATCTAAAATCTTCTCTCGTAACATTACAAGCACCTCTATGTCTGCAATTAACTCCTCGTCAGTATCACTGGCTGTCTCAATGGGTCTATCAGCATCTAGACGAGCCTGAATTTCCTCAGACGAGAGATTAGACCACAGCTCGAACTCATCAACTGTTCCAGCTGTCTTTTCTTCAACCTCAGATGTAACAACATCTTGATCTCCCACGTCTGTGTCAATTTGAGCAGTCTCGGCAATCATCTCCTCAATGATAATATCCACCTCATCACCAGTGGATATTACTTCGTTAAGAACATCTGCCATTGCTGGCAAAGAAACCGATTCAACAACAACTGTCTCAACATTAACACTGTCAACTGCTGTCTCTGCCTCAGAAATCCCAACTTCTGTTTCTGCCTGCTGTTCCTCAACATTTTCAACAACAGGTTCAACTTCCTTCTCAGCAGTATCACCAACAATGTCATCATCAGAATTTAGAATCAACTTCCTCTTCCTCTTCTGAATTTTCCGTTTTGGCACAGAGGGTCGCTCAGCCGGTGCAACTGAAATTGGCGCAATCATTTGAAGAGGCACTGCTTCAACAGGCAGAGTCTCCAGAGTTTCTTTAGAAGAACCAGTTTTACTCTTTGTAGTCCGCTTCTTTTTCACCACTGGTGCAACAACAGCAACTGTAGCTGGTCTCTTCACAGCCCTTTTCGTGGGTGTTTTCTTCACCCTTGGTTCAGCTGTAACAACTTCCATACCAACCTTGTCATTTAACACAATATGTAGGACCGAGCGCTTGCCGCTTTACCAAAAGCTATAGCTGGCGGTAACGGTGCAACTCCAATCTTTTAAACCGTATAGAAACACAAGCGCCACGGTTCGATCGCTCTACCTAGCAGGGGCAATTATTGCACTCCAACAATCCCCTCAAATAATTGCACTCCTTGCAATCAATGGGAATCGAACCCGTGACCTTGGCTCTGATACCAATTGTAGGATCGAGCGCTTGCCGCTTTACCAAAAGCTATAGCTCATTTTCCAGCAACAGGCTGATTTGAATAGCAAACCCTTTGGCTTGCCTTGACCCCGGAGTTACCATGTCCTTAAAGATGTTGAACAGCAGCCTGTTCCTCTTACGCCACAAGTAATCGCCGCCATCATCCAGAACTTCTCCTGTGTGATTGCATCAAATGACCCGGCCTTGACAGATATCGTTTTGGCCAAAATGTCACATAGAAGCCGAAACTCTATCGCCATCTCCTTATTTTTCCCGGACATACTCACAGGTTCACCAGACAAAGAAACGATGCTCCTCGCATCAAACATTAAGTCCTTAGCGATCTCCAAAAAATCTGTCAAGCCCTATACTGGAAGCTCAAACGTCTGCAAACATTTGTTCAAAAATCTCCACTGTTACTCCATTTATAGTACTAACAACCAATCCATCCCTAACTGATCCATTTGCAAAGAAATCCAACAAAGCAGCTTCGTGAATCACTGCAGGACAACCCAGTAAGCCTTTCAATCAAGTATCCCCAAGGGACTCGAACATCGCCACCATCCCGGCATTGTCCATAGCAAGAACAGATTCAAAGCACATATGGACAGTGTTGACAAACAGTGAAGATGCCATTTCTGATTGATAGATGAACTTAGAGTACGCCTGAAAAGTGTTTTGAAGAAAATACGCATAGAGAAAGTAATGCGCAAGAGTTAAATATGCAAGGTAAGTGTTAGCGAAAAGGAAACGCCGTAAATATGTATGAATAGTAAACGACAAAAGAAAGAAGCGATGTAGATGTGACGATTGGAATGATGACAACACGTGTCGATCATCCAACGGCGCGTACAATATTTTGAAATGATGGTAAAAAGATTTTATCAAAATAAGAAAATGAGAAAGTATTTTAAAATTGATTTTAAAAAGATTTTACCCGTACTAGGAAAATATTAAAAAGTCGCGCGCCAATTTTGATATCGCACAGCTGGTACAGCGATTTGTAATAACATCACTGCTGATTTTAATGTATCACTGAGGGTAAGGCAGGAGCTGATCACAAATAAGCATATGCTGTGTATATGTAACATCTGAGTGTCTCCATATGCTACATATTCAGCTGACGTTGTGCTTATCAATTCAGATCCTGGTTCCCCCTACGACTGATATCCTCCAACTCAATATGCTTGCCTCAGCTGAAAGTCTATGCGTTCCCCCTGAACAAAAGACTCATAGCCGATTTAAGCGACAGCTGAAATCCTGCAAAATTGTTAGCACACAGATAAATCAAGGCAGTTCAAGGAGACCTAATATGTTTCTAAAATAAGAAAACTTAGCGTCTGGTAGAGGTTTGGTGAAGATGTCAGCAACTTGCTGCTCATTCGACACGCACTCCAACCGGACGTCTTTCTTTAGCACGTGGTCCCTTATAAAATGATGCCTGATGTCGATGTGCTTTGTTCTTGAATGCAAAATTGGATTCTGGGTGATCGCGATTGCACTAGTGTTGTCACAGAGAATAGGTGCTTCAGAAGCATCGATGCCATAGTCCTTCAGCTGATGTTGTTTCCAAAGAATTTTAGCACAGCAGCTGCCAGCTGCGAGGTACTCTGCTTCAGCTGTTGATGTTGCGATCGATGTCTACCTCTTACTAAACCAGGAAATCAAACGATCTCCTAAAAATTGACAAGTACCGCTAGTGCTCCTACGATCAATCTTGCATCCTGCGTAGTCTGCATCACTATAACCAATTAGTTGAAAGCTTGAGTCTTTGGGATACCAAAGACCTACGTTGGAAGTATCCTTAAGATATTTTAAAATTCTCTTCACAGCTATATAATGTGATTGACATGATGTCTGGTCTGCTAGCAGTTAAGTAAAGCAAAAGCAAAGAGCCTATAATACCACGATAAAGTGATACCTCAATGGCAGTTCCAGCTTCATCTTTGTCCATCTTTATTGAAGAGCTCATTGGAGTTGCTGCTGCTGAACAGTTGTCCATGCCAAATTTCTTCAGCAATTATTTCGTATACTTAGCTTTATTGATGAAAATTTCATTGTCCAGCTGTCGAACTTGTAAGCTCAGAAAGAATGTTAGCTCCCCCATCATACTCATCTCAAATTTATCCTATGACTTGCTCGGGTGGATGATTTTTGTTCCACCGGAGATCAAGTCCAATTGGATTTGCTCCTCGTTCTGTTTGAATATTCTGCTGGATAGTTACATATGGATTTTCTGACACCAATTGATAGTTTGCATTGCCTGCTTGTGTGTCAGAAGCTGGTCTAGATATCAATGGATATGAAGTACTCGCAACTGGTTCTTCAGATGTTGGTCTTTGTGTAGCAAGATCTGTTTGTGCAACATCTGCTTGAGCACCATCTGTTTGAGCAATATCTTGATCATTTGTCGCTTGAGTTCCAGCAGCAGGCACACTAGGAGAGATCTGATCCTGCGTTGAGTCAACGTTAGTCAAATCAATGACTAATGGATTTTGATTACCTGTCAGATATTGTTGTGCATTGTTAAGCGGTGTGTTCAGTGCTGGTTCCACCTCTGCTAAATGTCTTTGTGGTGCCACATCATCATCTAAGTCATCAATTCTGGATGATTCTAGACGTGTACATAGATCATTTAGGCTAGCAGCTGAGTTGGATCTAAAACTTGTCTCATCAAAGACAACATGTGCTGACTCTTCAACAGTCAGACTTCTATTGTTGAATACTCGATAAGCCTTGCTCACTGCTGAATAGCCTAGAAAGATACCTGCATCAGATTTTGCATCAAAAGCTGTTAGGTGTTTCTTGCCATTATTATGAATGAAGCATCTACACCCAAACACCCTGAAATATGAAATATCAGGTTTCTTGCCACTACAGATCTCATATGGGGTTTTATCATGCAACTTGTTAAGTGCGAACAGGAAAATAAATGTTACCTATGACCTGCTCGGGTGGATGATTTGTATTCCATCGGAGATCAGATCCAATGGGATTTTCTCCTTGTTCTCCCTGTGTCACTGGATGGATAACAACTGGATCAGCTGACACCAATTGATATTCTTCGTTATTGGCTTGTGCGTCAGATTCCAGCTGTTGTGATTGTTGTTCCAGATGTGAGCTTGGATCAACTCTTGAAACAGTTGGTCTGGATACAAATTGATGATCACTTGCGAAAGTTTGTCCAGACGTTGGTATTGATACTGATTGATATGATGTGCTCGCGCCTTGTTGTCCAGACGTTGATCCAGGTGCCAATTGATAAACACTTGAGTCTTGAACATCAGACGTTGATTTATGAGCAGTGGAACCTTCTTGCGCAACATCTGATCGAGCGACGTCTGGTTGAACAACATCTGATTGAGCGACGTCTGGTTGATCGATGGTCGCTTCACCTCCAACAGTTGGCACACTTGGGAAGATCTGTTCTTGTATAGAGTCATCGTTAGTTAAATCGATGACTACTGGATTACCTGTCAGATCTTGTTGAACAATGTTGTGTGGTGTGTCCAGCGTCTGTTGTGTCTCAGCTGAATATCTTCGTGGCACGTCATCGTCTGATTCCTCAAGGCTTGTTGATTAACGTGAACACAAATCATGTAAGCTTGCAGCTGAGTTGGAGTTGAAGCTTGTTTCATCAAACACCACATGAGCGGATTCCTCTACTGTCAGATTTCGGTTGTTGAAAACTCGATATGCTTTGCTAACAGCTGAATAACCTAAGAAGATACCTGCATCAGATTTTGGTTCAAAGGCTGTTAGGTGCTTTTTGCCATTTTTATGAATAAAACATCTGCACCCAAACACCCTGAAATAAGATATATCAGGTTTGTTGCCATTCCAGATCTCATATGGGGTTTTATCGTGCATCCTATTAATCATAGATTTGTTTTGAGTGTAACACGCTGGTTTAACTGCTTGTTCCCAAAATTTTTGTGAAACACCGGAATAAGAAATCATAGACCTAGCAGCTTCTTTTAAAGTACGATTTCTCCTCTCAGCAATCCCATTCTGCTGAGGAGTTCTAGCTGCTGAAAGCTCATGATTTATCCCTAGGTCTTCCAAATAAGAAGTCAGTTTTTGATTTAAAAATTCTGTACCATGATCACTTCTTATCCGGTTGACTAAACAAGATCTGTCATTTTGCAAACATTTTAAAAGACGTATCAGCTGGTCGGCGGTTTCAGATTTTGCTTTTAAAAACAACACCCAAGTAAATTTAGGTAAATCATAAATAACAACTAGGGTGTAGTTCATTCCCCCTAAGCTAGTTACGGGTATAGGACTGTTGGATCTGTTTTTACAGATCCTGATTAAGTTTTGAATTACAAAAAACCTACTGTTGTTATTCTAACAATTCTACTCTAGTGCGCAGATTTCAGGTCGAAGAATATATTCAGCAGATGGTTCACATTATAAATGTTCAGCAGTTGGTTTGATGTTCATGGATCAGCAGTTGAATTAGCGATGGAGACGTCCAGAGTCGATTCAGTTGTTTGTAATCAGGCGATGGCCAAAGTTGAACCAGCTGGAACGAAGAGATCTAGCAGATGATGAAGATTAGCTGCTAGTGCTAAAGAGCAAAGATGAACCAGCTGGAACAGGAAAAGAGAAGCGCGCTGAAGATTAAGTTCCAGATGATGAAGATCAGCTGGAAGCGCAAGAAAGGAAGCAATTATAAGTACTGCTGATGAATCTATCAGCAGTCGTGTTTATAAGTACTGCTGACGAATCTGTTAGCAGTCGCAAGAAGAAGAAGAAGAAGAAGAAGAAGAAGAAGAAGAAGAAGAAGAAGAAGAAGAAGAAGAAGAAGAAGAAGAAGAAGAAGAAGAAGAAGAAGAAGAAGAAGAAGAAGAAGAAGAAGAAGAAGAAGAAGAAGAAGAAGAAGAAGAAGAAGAAGAAGAAGAAGAAGAAGAAGAAGAAGAAGAAGAAGATTTCGTTTATAAGTACTGTTGATGAATCTATCAGCAGTCGCAAAGATATAAGTACTGCTGA
>KQ995704.1:20249-31839 GCA_001598015.1 Dorcoceras hygrometricum
AACAATCGGGAAACTCCAGCTTGTTCAATACTTTTGATTCACGCATAACCACTTGCTTCACGTCCCACTCTCTTGGCACGATCTCATCACCTTCAATGCTAGCTCTCTGTTGCTATACTCTTTAGCCAGACTTGTCAACTCATAACACAGCACTGAATCTTTCATCGAACTCCGTCATCGTCTCTCCATCCTTCATCTTTATCGACTCGTACTTCTGTTGAGCCACAGTCAACTTGTTTTCTTTCGTCTCGTCGTTTCCTTCACATATTTGGGTCAGCTTCTCCCATATTTCCTTGGCAGTGGCGCAATTTTTGATTTTACTGAACATGTTTTTGTCCAACGTCTTGTAAAGGATATCACTGGCCACATTCTACAGATTCGCCTTCTTCTTGTCCTCGTTTGTGTATTCATGTCTGCTCTTTTCAAGAAATTGAGGCTCACCACCAGATATTGCAAATGCTAAGTTTGGCTTCATTATCTTTAATGGCCCTTCTGTAATGACAGACCACATATCGTCATCTTGAGCAGCCAAATTCTCTTGCATACGAATCTTCCAATCGTCGTAATTCTCCTTGGAATACATAGGAATCTTGTTGGGAGAATTCGACATTTTAATATATAATAAAACACAAGCAACAAATGTTCAATACTGAGATGCGCAGGCTATGATACCAATTGATAGGATCAATGTGGTTCGAAAAATAGCTGCAAGAGTTCAGAACGGGGGGGGGTTGAATGAACTCTTGGTATTTTCAAAATTTTGAAACCTTTTTAAAACAGTTTTACAAGCACCGCTTAACATAAATCCGAGTTACCAGATTTAAGAATCTCAGTTTAAATGCTGATTTCTTGGCTAACAAATATTGTGCGGAAAGAAGCCAATTAATCAGTGAACAGAAAAGCAGTAAATGAATGCATTAAGTAAAAGTTAAGGGACAAGAAATTTGTTTATGGAAGCTCGGATATCAATATCCTACGTCTCCCCTTCTTCCTTTTTAGGAAGGTTCCACTAGAAGATTTGATGGTTACAGGTCTTCTGCAAACACCCAATCACTGAGCCTCGCTCAAGGTGAACTCCTAGCAACACCAACAAGAAAGCAGTCGCAGCTGCTGAATACAAGTAACTATGATATTTTTCAAACGGCTTAAGGAGCGCGTTTGTTACAGACTCAAATGGATTTTACAATGAGGTACACAACTATTGAAATCTGTAAATCTTCTTGTTTCTAAACGTAGAAACTCGATTCAACAAAGGTGAACCAGAAGATGACTTGAAGATTAAAACCATGTAATCTCTGTGTGAATGTTCTTCAAGTTTTGAGCTTTTGAATGATAGCTTCTGTAGAGAGTAAGCTCGAGAATGATGGAGACAAAATAATGGCAGAGTGACGGCAAGTAATCGAGAGTGAAGGAGAGGGCTTATTCAATTGAAACTTCTGCTATTTATACCCTTCGTTCACAACGATCGATTAATTCGACTAAGGAAACAAAATCCATTTTGAAAATACCGATAATCATGCAACCGTCTTTTCTGCTCCACTACATGGTAAATTGCACATCGTCAGAGCCAAATTGTTGCTTTCCATTTCTGTGCAATCACCGTAAAACGTTCTCTGTAAATGTGTACTATTTACCCAAAATAGTAGCAACGTTGTCTACTTAATTCCAGGCAATTGTACGATTAAATCTTCACCATTGATTCTTTCCAATTTGAATATATGATCTGGTTTGAATCGATTCATCGTTTTCGCCTGAAGTTTCTTATTGTTGATTCAACTTTTCCTTCCTTGAAGATGATGATTAGTTCAAATCATAAACCAACTTCTGATTTTAGCGCTAAGCCAAACACTGTCGTATCAACTAATCCAAACGACGTAGTTTTGTTGTTCGTTAAGAACCATGATAACACTTGAATAGTTGCGACTGATATCAAATTAACAACTGAATCCCATCGACTGAATATGCTCGCTACTAAATTAGAATACAACTGCTGATCATAACAACCAACGACTGATCATACTAACTGCTGATTAGATATCCAACGCCTGAAAGATCCCCATTTTTGCAAATTGAGAATATGACGACTCGTTGCAACGACTGAATGTTCCATCAATAATCACGACTAAATCAAGGACACTGTAGCCAACTGATAAAGATACTTACTACTGAAATAAGTACCCAACTGCTAAAAATTCTTGCTTCTGACGTGAATATCCAACTGCTGAATTATGTTGACTACTGAAGTGAAAATCCAACTGCTGAATCAATATACTTCTGACATAAGAACACAACGGCTGAATGAATACCAAAGTCTGATAGCGTCACCCTAGATCAACAGCTGAATTTTTCTCACGACTGAAATAAGAACCCGATACCAGAAACCGATAACTGTATATCTACAACCTGTGAAATAGAAACCCATAAATTGAGTGCTTCAACTCAACTACTGAAATATACCTGAATACCAAGATCTGATATCTAACAACTGATTCAACATCTGAAGATATTTAACTCAACATCTAATATTGAATGCCCAAGTCTGAGATAACCTGACGTCTTAATATACTTTGCTGTTAATTGCAGCGGCTGATTCTCCAGAAGTAACTTCGTATCAGCACTTGTCTTATTTTGTTATCACCAAAACTAATAAATTTTATCTTAACATGAACTGTTATAATTGTGGTCGTCCAGGGAATTTCGCAGCAGATTGCAACAGGCCCAAGAAGGAGGACATATCCAAGAGAGATGAGAAAAAAGATGATAGATCAAAAGAAAGATCCAAAGAGAGAAACCAGATTTGATAAAAGTCCCAACCGAAAGAATGATAGAAAAGTACTTGTTGATGAGGAGAGTAACAAGAACTGGGCAAATTCAGACTCAGATTCCACAACAAGTAGCTCCTCATCCAGTGATAGTGAACCAGAAGATGTTCACTGCTTGATGGCAAATCAGACCACTACAGAAGATGAGGTATTTGATTTTTCTAATATTGAATTTACACGTGAGGACCTGATCAATGCACTCAACGAGATGTCTATGAGTATCGGAAGCTATCACAAACATTTGAGGAAGTCAAAGCTGAAAAAAAAGGTCTGAAAAATAATTCAGTTGATTCAAGCAATGCTCAGCTTGAGGATACTGACAGTTTAAAGACAGAGTTGAGTAAGATGATGATTGAAAATGATTTCTTGAGAAATATGTCCTGTGAGATCAAATATGAAAACGAAAGGTTAAATGAAGTGATGAGCTCCTGGACCAAGTCTTCTGTTTCCTTGAGCAAGCTGCATGAGACTCAAAAGCCACTGAACGACAAATCTGGCTTGGGTTTCTGCGTTGGAGAAAGCAACTCTGAGGGAACGAGTACTCAATCAGATCTGGCATATGACAAGTTCAAAACGATGAATTTTGTCAAAGACAGTGTGATACACAATGATTTTGAGTCGGTAAAGTATGATGACCAGACCTCTGGGCAACTGAACCAAAAAGGCAAAGCTGGTATCGGTTATATCAGACCTGAGAACTCCAAGCCAAGCTGGCTAAAGAACAGAATTGAGAAAGATAAGGCGAAAGATGGTTCTAAGTCGTCTGTTCCCAACCAGTCCAGGCGTGGTTCTAAGAAGGTCAAATTTTGTGGGTAAAGGTTCAGCCCCAACGAGATCTAAATGGTCGAAATATTAAGCCAAAGCTCAACAGATCTCACAAAATTTCTGCACATACCCTTATGCACTCACATACTGGGAAGACTATTAAAGTAATTCAAGTATGGGTACCGAAAGGGGTAATCCGATCTAGACCCAAGTTAAATTGGGTACCAAAATTTGTTTTCACGATTGCAGGGTAACATGTACAATGATGGAGAAGAATCTATCATCTGGTACCTGGATAGTGGTTGCTCACGACATATGACTGGAAATCCAAAGCTACTATCAGATTTGACACCGCACAAAGTAGCTAAGATTGTGTTTGGTGACAATTCTCATGATAACACTGTGGGTAAGGGTAAGCTTACCCATGTTAACATTACAATATCTGATATTCTTTTAGTTGAGAATTTGTGTTACAATTTGATTAGCATAAGTCAGCTGTGTGACAATGGTTACACATTTAACTTTCAAAAGCATATGCACAGTTCAGAATCCAGATGGTCTGACTGTATTGGTAGGCAAAAGATCGGGGAATACCTACATTATCAATTAGTCAGAGCAGATGGGATATGAACAGATTTGCCTAGCAGCTGACTCTTCCAAGAGCTGGCTGTGGCACCAGAGAATGAACCATCTAATCTTTAAAACTCTTTCCAAATTGAGTAAGCTTGTTGGTTTCTGGTATGCCCAAAATAAATTTTTCAAAAGACAAGATTTGTACAGCATGTCAACTGGGTAAGAAGATTCGATCTACTTTTAAAAGAAAAATGGTCAACGTTCTTCCCGAGGCTTAGAGCTTTTACATATGGATCTTTTTGGTTCTATGCCCGTAACCAGCTTAGGGGGAACGAATTACACCCTTGTCGTTGTGGATGATTTTACAAAATTTACATGGGTGTTGTTTTTAAAATCAAAATATGAAACTGCTGACCAGCTGATTAAGCTTTTGAAACGTTTGCAAAATGACAAATCTTGTACTGTCAACCGGATAAGATCTGAGAGAGGACTGAATTTTTAAATTATAAGCTATCATCTTATCTGGAAGACATTGGGATAAAGCATGAGCTTTCAGCAGCGATAACTCCTCAGCAGAACGGCTAGCTGAGAGGAGAAACCGTACTTTAAAAGAAACTGCTCGATCTATGATTTCTTATTCCGGTATTTCACAAAAATTCTGGGCAGAAGCAGTTAACACAACTTGCTACACTCAGAACAGATCTATGATTAACAAGACCCACGGAGTTACCCCATATGAGATCTGGAGTGGCAAGAAATATGATATATCTTATTTCAGGGTGTTTGGGTGCAGATTTTTCATTATAATAATTGTAAAAAGCACCTAACAGCTTTCGATGCCAAATCTGATGCAGGTTTGTTTCTTATATTCAGCTGTGAGCAAAGCCTTTAGAGTGTTTAACAATCAAAGTCTGACGGTCGAAGAATCAGCACATGTGGTGTTTGACGAAAACAACTTTCGATCCAACTCAGCTGCAAGCTTACATGAGTTGTGTTCACGTCTGGAATCAACCAGCCTTGGTGAATCAGATGACGACGTGCCACAACAAAGACACTCAGCTGATCCCCAACCAGATCTGGACACACAACAAGATAACGCACAAGCAGATCTGGCAGACAACCCAGTAGTCATTGATTTCACTAATGTTGATCCTGTGTAGGAACCGATCTCATCTAGTGTGCCAGTTGCGGATGTTGGACCAACTACTACTCAAGTGGATACACAAGAAAATCCTGTAGCACATCAATTGGTATCCAGACCAGACCCAAATGCTCAAGCTGTCAACGCAAATTATCAAGTGGTATCTGGAACAACAAAGACCTTATCAATTGGTGACAGACAATCCAGATCAAGCGAACCAATCAAACATCCAAACTGAACAAGGAGCAAATCCAATCGGATCTGATCTTCGGTGGAATAGAAATCATCCACCTAAGCAGGTCATAGGAATGGAGCACGAGGGGATGGTTGCTATGTTCGAAGCCCTTCTGTTATCTGAACTCAGCGAGTTTTTGATGTTCTTCAGCCATTTATGAAGATGCTCTGGTGGAGTTCTTCAACAACGCCTCAGTCAGGGACGGTAAGGTTGTTAGTACAGTTCAAGGGAAACATGTTGCTATTTCAGAAGAATTGTTTGCTGGAACCTTTGAGTTGTCGTTGGAAGGGTTGACTGATTTGCATGAGGTGCCGCAAGATTTGGTTTTTGAAGCAAGGAATGCGTTCTCATATGATGGTAAAATGCTAAGAACCTCTTGTAAGAAGAAGGAGATGATGTTCGAGTTTCGTTTGCTGAATGATATCTTGGCGAAATCTATGACTGTGAAGGCTGGGTCATTCGATGCTGTAACCCATGAGCGATTCTTGATGATGTATGCTATTCATGGAGGCGTTCAGGTTAACTGGAGAAGATTGTTGTTTAATATTTTCAAGGATATGGTAACTGTGACGCCCAAACCCATGGGAATCAACGGGATTGAAGTAAATAAAATTCGAAAAAAAATAAGAGGACTAAATTCGAAATAGAGTAAGTTGTATTCCCTTACACAAAACTGAAACAAAGCAGATGGCGCCAAAGGTACACAGTAGAAACAAATTTGAATTACAAGACTTCATATATTACAACTACGGGGACTCTATATGAATTCTCTATTGTTGTAATGGATCTTGATACAGTTTGACAAAAGATCAAAAACAACAACAGCTAAGGTTTCGCGGAACCACTGGCCATTGACAAACACACGCAACCCCCAAATCTGGTTCAACTTGCGCCACCCGCCTGCCCCCGAGCTGCCTTCACCCACATCCGAAAAACTAATGAGCCTAAGAGCTCAACAAGTAAAATCGAGGATCACAAAGATCACATAAATGCAGGCATAACTGGATCATAATAAGTAAAATAAAGGAAGAAATCTGAATCTGAAATCTCGCTACTGAGAGACAGATCGAAACATCGGATCTGAACTTCTTTATACTGAGTGACTTATGGTCTATAGGATCTCTGGTGGTCCTTGTGCATGAAGCATGTTATCTGAATTCAGTAACTCTCTGTGAAGCGATTACCGTAATTCCATAATCATGCCCCTTCCATGAAGGGATTATAGTCATACCGTAATCCTGTCCCTTCCTGATTGACCGGGTCCTCTATGCCATAAGTCCTTAAAACTGAAGCTTTACTTCCTTTACTTTAAAACAACTTTTACTTTGCTTTTGATCAAGGATCGATCACTAAAAACTAGTAGATTCACTACAATGAAACTCATTTTATCTTTGAAAACGTTACTGAGTGTACGGCTGGGCTAAGAGCTGATGATAGTGAAGACTAGCTCCGATGATATACGACTTGAGAGTGCAAACAGATTTGGGTTGGGGAAACAGATCTTATGCACATAAGAATGGCTTTGACTATATAAAAAGATCTCAGGTGTGAAAACAGATCACAGGCGTGAATAACAGCTTTGGCTAGAGAAAATATCTTGCGAATAGGTGAAACAGATCTGGCTCTATGTAAACAGATTCCACGTAGAAACCAGATTTGACTAAGGAAACAGATCTGACTTAGGAAACAGTAATATAAACATTGGCAAGAATTTCAAATTTGGAAGGTCACTCAGCTATGAGAAACCCATCAAACAGATTTTGGCTAAGATACTGCTTACGCGTGAGAAACAGACTTGGCTAAGAAACACGAAATACTGCATTAACTCAGACAGTCCATAAACAACTAGATTCACTTATCTAATCGAAAAAAAGTTCCGATCGAACCAGCGTTGCCTATCCGGTTAGATTCAATGTCCAGAACTTCCGCAGTACTCGGAAACGACAAGAACTTCACTTGGCCTGTTTTATCTGGAATTTGTACCACTCAGTATTTTGAAAAACACACAGTCGCTTGTTAAAAGTTGACTGGTGAGTTTCCTCAAAACTTAAGCATCAAAGCAGTGAATCCATAGCTTAACATAAACTCCAACTGGAAGATGCAACAGACAAGCATACATAGAAAACAACGAAGCAATACATATGTTTTCCAGATGCAGCAAGAATCAGATTTATTTGCCTGAATGAAGGTCACAACATGCAGACGACTTCGGTTGAAATCCTCCTCAAGCACACTTCTGAGAGCTTCTAAATTTTTGAGAGAGCTAAAAGTTTTCTTGCAATCCAAAATGAGTCCAGAACTTCATGTAAACCATTTTATACGTGGGAGCATGATTGAGTAGTAGGTAAAAACACTTGAGTAGGCATGGTTGCCATACCAACTCCTTGTCCTCTTTAAAAGATTGCTAAAAAAAATCCCTACTACCATTTTATTTTAAAATCTTGCTACAACAATTTATTAAAAACAGATCTCCCAACTGAATTCCTTTAACTTTTTAAAGGAACTTCATATCTGGATCATTTCGGATTTGTGCTTGGGGCAAAATCCTTCCAGAGCCTTCTGGGCCGTTGCTTCTAAACTACAAGAAAAGAATGAAATCAGATTTGAACTGGAATCTGAACACTTGAAATCTCAAATCAGCCTTTAGAATAGAAAGGCTAAACAATTTGTGGTCCTATGAATTTTTGGGGCGCTACAGTAACCCCTAAATCAAAACAAGCACGAGGATATGCGGTGCAGATCTGTATTCTGTTGAAAAATGCCCCAGATCTGGAACTGGGTGAATCAAAAGAATTCCCACCTCTCAAGATTCTAACTGCCAAAACTGTTGGCACGTATATTTCCAAAAACAAGAATATTTTTGTTGATGTGGATGAGCCAACAGTGGAGCAATCAGCGGAGAAAAAGAAGGCAGTGTCTAAGAAGAGACCTGCTACTACTGTTGAAGCACCAATTGTTAAGAGGAAGAGGAAAACGGGGAGAGCTGCTCCAGAAGCTAAGAGCTTGGCGCTTGTGATAGTAGCTCAAGAGGCTATACCTATCCAAATGGTATCCGTTTGTGACCCCTCCTGCTCCAAAACACAAAGCACCAAAGAGGAAGTTGAAGCTGCCAGTGGGTTCTGATGATGAAATTGTTGAGAATGAGCCAGATGTGGAGAATGTTGTAGAGCAACAGAGGGAAAAGACAACTGCTGATGACGTGGATAAGATTATTGATCAAGTATTTCTGAAACAGAGCAGATGGAAACAGATATGGAGGAACCATCGTTAACCAGATCTGATGATATAATAGTTGAGATCACTAAGCGCTCGATTGCTGTCAATGATGAAGATGATAATCTTGATGGAGCTGAAAATGAAATTGCTAGGAAAATGGCGTCTTTTATTGCACCGAAACAGTTTCTTAAAGAGCCTTTGAGATCTGGGGAGGATGACGACATATCTGGGTCTAAGCAACCAAGTAAGATAATTGAGACGACGGAAGAGACTGAAAAGGACAAGGAGATTGAGCCAGTGACTCTGAGGACACAGAGCCCTTGAGCAAGGTTCTGGAACTTACAGACAAATCAAAATATGATGAAGAGTCTATGTCCATCGAGGATATTCTGAAACAGATCCCAGAGGGGATAATGCTGCCATCCTTGACAGCTGTAGAGCCTACAAGAATAAAATTCGGACTTGGCATTGAGATTCCGGGATTCAACGAAGGTGATTGGTACAAGGCCAGTCTCGGATTGCTACATCAGACAAGGGGAAGACGCCTCTTGTTGAGAAGGATGAAAAAAAGGGCATCCTGCCCGGGAGATGTTCAGTTTAATTTGTGCAGACATAGATTTCCTTGTACAGCTTAGGGAAAAGGTAATAACAGATGTTGCCTCATTCTTTCATTCTTTCACTTTACGCAGATTACCCATTTTGGATTCGGTTAAAGATATTATTGCCAAAGAAGAGCATATTTTAGCATGGGCAGAGACTGATTCGTTAGGGACAGCTGTGAGGAGGCGGGAGTATAATTGATAAATACAGAGAAATGCTTTTGAGAAAGTTTTTGGAAGCTCATCGCCAAAACTTCAAATCCGGTCAACCCACGACAGCCATTGATCTTCATAATAGCTTTGCTCTCTGATGCTCATCTCTTTGCATTCGAGACATTACAGACTCAGATGAGAATACACTAACTGAAGTGGGGACGGATATGTAGCTCAAGACTGTTTGAAGGAGAAAATAGAGATCGTGGTGCAATTATTGCCCGATCAAATACAAACAACAGGTCTTTGTGCTGGATTCGAACCATGACCTTGGTTGACGGGTCCTGGATCATCCAAGAAGGAAGTGATTTTTGGAAATGCCTACCCAAGCCGGTTGTTTCTCTCGAATGGAAAATACCAGCTCAACGACAATTAGATGATACTCTAGCCCCGGTCAGTGAGTTTTTCAAGAAGCTTCACAAATGATGGGCTGACGTATGTATTGTTGTCACGGCGTCGGATCCGGATCCCGCTCCCAAGGCGGAGCGCAAGAATAAAAAATTTAGGAGCCCGGGAACGGTCAATACACCTATATAATAATTCAAACATTCATAGGATGTTTAGAATATACCTATCTGGCGACTAGGCGCTTGGCTCCGACTATTTCTCAAATGGAAATAGCACTTCTTTGGTTGCTCGTAATCAGGTCCACGACCGGTTTCCAATTCCTTCGTTGGAATGCACTAGAATCCCAACGAATATTTCGTGAGCAGAACCTAAAACTGTGAACATTCGGTTCAACTCGAACTGTGAACATTTGGTTCAACTTCCTCGATTGTGGTCTCATCATAATCCCGATCGATGATCAGATATCACCGATGTGCTCAGTTTACAAAACATATCATTATGATGAAAAATCAAATTTTCGGACCACTAAATCTATATATATGACAGGTTTTACTCTCATTAGCTAAATATGGAAGTCCTACTCCCTTAGCTACTTTTGGTAAGTCATACTCCCAACCTTCCTCCTACTATACTCAACACTTTGATTACCATATCCTTGTCTGCACGGGAATTGGTAAATCAGTACATTGTGTGACCCTCAATGATTCAGGGATACAGCTAGCCATTGCCTCACAACTCATTGTGAATCAGAAAACACATTTTTCTGATCTACCCATCGGACCATGGTAAAGCGCCTAGCAACATCGCCCCATGATCCCCTAGGTATCACTGATAGTGTCTGCAAGAACCAGTCGGTCATGGTTAGCGTATAGTACGATCCTTTCAACCCATATATCCCGATTGAATCAACGACCATTGGTAAATGGAGAGTCGTTAGAGATTCGATAGCCATGCATACATCTTGGAGATCAGAATAGCGACATCGCGAGTTATATCAGGTAAACTCATTTACACTGAAGCACAAGAGTACTCTGGCCAGAGATTTGTCACACTATTATCTCCTTAAATAGCATAGGATATCCACGCACTAGGGCGAGCGGTGAATCCTCGACAACAAGGCATCGACTACCACATGCTTCGTGACCTCACCCAATCTTGACAACTGATGACCCTCACGGAGTCGGTAAACGAGTCAAAGTGAGGCGACTAATCATTTAGAGTCTGAATGATGTTTCGAGTAGTAAGGACTACTCCATACAACCAATACCTCGGACTCTCCACTCGACAAATGGTAACCACTTGGAGAATCCGAACGAGGGTAGCTCGATAGTTCGCCAGGAAAACCATCCATCTGCATGCTCAGAACATCACAATGTTACCTATCAATGAAACGTGGTACTTCATATCGCAGATGCTAGTCTCAAACTCGGGCGGCCTTATCCTCATTTTGACGGCCCAATCGACTAGGAACAAGTTCAGAATATACAGTAACTATTAGATATGTTTCATGATAGCCATCATATCCACTATCACATATAACATACACTATGGTGCATTCTAGGTCTTTATCCAACACAATTGTTAACATTACTAAAATAATGATGATAAAGAATGACATATATAAAATGAGAATTTCATAAACAAAGATTGTTTTACACAAAGAGTCATCAAAAGCCCA
>KQ995704.1:53357-69028 GCA_001598015.1 Dorcoceras hygrometricum
GGTCCTTTCAACTCATATATCCCGATCGAATCAACGATCATTGGTAAATCGAGAGTCGTTAGAGATTCGATAGCCATGCATACATCTTGGAGATCAGAATAGCGACATCGCGAGTGCTATCAGGTAAACTCATTTACACTGAAGCACAAGAGTACTCTGGCCAGAGATTTGTCACACTATTATCTTCTCAGATAGCATAGGATATTCACGCACTAGGGCGAGCGGTGAATCCTCGACAACAAGGCATCGAATCTCACATGCTTCGTGACCTCACCCAATCTCGACACCTGATGACCCTCACGGAGTCGGTAAACGAGTCAAAGTGAGGCGACTAATCATTTAGAGTCTGAATGATGTTTCGAGTAGTAAGGAATACTCCATACAACCAAGACCTCGGAATCTCCACTCGACAAATGGTAACCACTTGGAGAATCCGAACGAGGGTAGCTCGATAGTTCGCCAGGCAAACCATCCATCCGCATGCTCAGAACATCACAATGTTACCTATCAATGAAACGTGGTACTTCATATCGCAGATGCTAGTCTCAAACTCGGGCGGCCTTATCCTCATTTTGACGGCCCAATCGACTAGGAACAAGTTCAGAATATACAGTGACTATTAGATGTGTTTCATGATAGCCATCATATCCACTATCACATCTAACATACACTATGGTGCATTCTAGGTCTTTATCCAACACAATTGTTAACATTATAAAATAATGATGATAAAGAATGTCATATATAAAATGCGAATTTTATAAACAAAGATTGTTTTACACAAAGAGTCATCAAAAGCCCACACGCCACAAGTTGGCTAGTTGGGCACCAACTCTAACATGTATAGAGGTTGTACAATTTACAGTTACTGGCCCTTTGCAACCAGTTGGTTCGCATAATTTTTGCAGAGATATCGTTGCATTTGGTTCAGTGGTAGAGTTAGCAGTAGATCCGACAGAATTTGTTGGAGTTTTTCGCCGAGGACCAGATGTATAGGTGATTACCTCAGATTCGAGTTCTTCTTCTAGTTCTAGACAACCAGATCCGATCTCTCCGAATGATAGTTTTTCTCAGCGCCATCTGGATACATCTTTGACCTCTCCAAATCCGAGTATTTCTACTGACTCTCATATTTTCTTCACTACCGATGACATTCCTTTGGGTGTAGGGACAACTGTTGACCAGATCTTGATGCCTACTGCTGCTGTAACCCCGCAAGATTTCACAGAGCCCTTGGCACAGCTCCGAGCTTCAGTCAATCAGATTCAAATTGAGCGAGTGCAGAAAAGGGATGATGCAGAAAATCTCAAGGATGTTCTTCTATTACACATCAGAGGCCTTGAGCAGTTGTTTACCGAGATTTTAGAACAACAGGACAGGACCTATCGAGGTCTGTTTGCCCAAGTTAGACAAGAATTTCAGCTTCAAAAGGCCGCCCTGTCCCTTGAAGTTCTGGAATCTCGACAGAAGCTACAAACTCAACAGGTTGCTTGGTCTCAGGACATGGATAATAAATTGAAAGGGATCCAAGAACATCATGCTGCCCTTTACCACGATTTAATGGAATTCCGTGTGCAAGCACAGGAAAACTATAATACCCTCACCTCTCAGTTCTTAGAGCTGGTTGATTATATCAATAGAGGTGGTAATGCCAAAAAGAGGGAAAGTGGTAGCAGCCGAGGTCCGCAGCCTCCTCCTGATGATCGTGGCAGACCTGGCGGAGGTAGTACGAGCGAATCTTCGAGTAAAAGGTATTACAGACGTGGTGGATCTCACAAAGGATCAGGAAGAGGCATTGGATACTGGCTAGGAGAAAAATAAACAGTTTTCAGTTCTTGTTGTACAAATATTTTGTACTTAACAAACTATCGTATATAATATTTTCAGCAGACTTGGAGAAATTTACTTTTGTCTCTATTTAAGTCTTAAGGCTGCAAGTTTTGTCATCACCAAAAAGGGGGATTGTTAAGATAAAATTTACAAGTTTTGGTGATAACAAAAACAAGATAAGAACTGAATCTTGAAAATCAGATCTGGACAGTCAGTTATCATGGTTAACAGTTAAGTATCTTCAGATCCGAAAGATTTGGGAACATTTTACTCAGATTTCAGTTATCGGGTTGAAGATTTCGAAACATATCTTATCAGATTTGAGTATTCGGGTTATTCGGTAATCGGGTCAGGATTTCAGATTTGAGGGCATTCAGATTTGACTCAGACTTCGGTAATAGATCCAGGTATGTTTATTAAGATGTTATTTCAGATCCAAGCATCTCAGATGTTATCAGTAAAGGAATCAGACGTGAACAGACTCCACAGGGTTCTTCAGATTCCATAGTTGACAGTATTATGAGGAGAGTACAGTATTTTAGATATAACAGAGTGCGTTGACTCTGTAATAGTACAAAGAAGGAATCTTCGTTAAGCAGAGTATTTCAAATGTGAGGGCTATGCGTGTAAAGAGACATTTTTGTAGCTACTCACAAAGGGAAAAAGAGAGCAGTATTCAGATTTTAATATTCTAGCAGATGTGAGCTTCTGAATACATCAGATGTTATCAGTTGACTAATCGATAGACATCAACGGTCACAACTTGAGTTAAGGAAACAAGATCAAAGTTATTTCAAGTAAAATCTCGCATTACGCAGAGTGATTGATACGTTGTTTACCCGGTTTGGTAAATAAGTCAATCAAGCCTTGACAGCGCAGATTATCTTGTGCATAGCGTCAATGGAGATATGATGAAGATATGCAAAGGGATTTGTTTCTACTGACCGTTGAGATTGAAAAGTATAAATAGCTGAAGATTTCAAATGAAGAAGGCTCTACGTGAATTTTGAATCTCTCCGTCAATTTGATCTCGCATACTCTCACGCTCTCAAACCTCTGAGAATATTCAAGCATTCAAAATATTCAAAGTCCCAGTTGTCAAAATCTCGAAGAACATTCATCTGTTCTTATTAGTCTTATCTTCGAGATATTTACAGTACTCAAAATATTGTATTCTCTATATTGTTCGAATTGAGTCTGTAACGAACATGCTTCGTGAAGCAGTTCAAAAATCTCTTTGATTGTAAACAGCAGCGATATCTGCTTGATTGTGGTTGCTAGGAGTTCATTTGGAGTGAGGCTCAGTGATTGGATGTCTACAGCGTCTGTATCATCAAAGTCTTCTAGTGGAACCTTCCTGCAAAGGAAGAAGGGAAGACGTAGGATTTGATATCCGAACTTCCATAAACAAACTCTTGTTTACTGCACTTTTATTTTATTTGCATCGTATTTATTTATTTTATACTGTTCGATCGCTTTGTTTACGCACATTTTTATTGTTAACCGAGAGATCAGAAGTAGACTGGGAACCTCAGATCTGGTAACACAGATATGAGTTTAGTGAAGGCTTGTAAAACATTTTTAAAGGGTTTCGAAAAGTTAAAATCCAAAGGAGTTCATTCAACACCCCCATTCTGAACTCCTAGGCGTATTTTCGGTCCTAATTGATCCTATCATTGCAGCACATTCTTGCGTAATCACTTCCAGCTCAAATCTCTCAATTTCATTAGATAATGGTATATGGACTGGAAGTTGAGCTAAACCCACGGATTTTCTACTTAACGGATCTGCTACTACATTAGCTCTACCGGGGTGATAGCTAATGACGCAATCATAATCTTTTATCGGTTCTAGCATCTTTGCCTCATGTTAAGCTCTTTCTGGGTAAAGAAATACTTAAGGCTCTTGTGATCTGTAAATATTTCGCATTACTCCCCATAAATGTAGTGTCTCCAAATCTTCAATGCAAACACCACTGCTGCCAGTTCTAAGTCATGCGTAGGATAATTTCTCTCGTGATTTTTCAGTTTCCTAGAAGAATAGGTAATAACCTTCTTTTCTTGCATTAAGACAACACCCAATCCTCTCTTTGATGCATCTGTAAAAATCTTGTAGTTCCCCTTTCCAGATGGCAGAGTCAAAACAGGGGCTTCGATCAATTCTTGCTTTAATCTTTCAAAGCTGGAGCAACATTCCGATGTTCAAACATACCTAACATTCTTCTTGGTCAAAGTCGTTAAAGGAACAACTATCTTTGAGAATCTCTCAATAAAACTCCGGTAATAACCTGCAAGTCCTAGGAAACTGCGAATCTCAGTAACGCTCTTAGGTACAGGCCACTCCCGACTGCTTCTACTTTAGATGGATTTACTTCAATACCACTCTTAGAAATTATATGTCAAATAAATGCAACCTTTTCAAGTAAAAATTCACACTTACTAAATTTAGCAAAAAGTTGCTTAGTTCTTAAAATTTCCACCACGCATCTAATATGGTCTGAATGTTCAACTCTGTTCTTAGAATTAATAAAGATGTCATCTATAAATACTATTACAAATTGATCTAAGAAAGGCTGAAACACCCTATTTATTAAATCCATAAACGCTGAAGGTGCGTTTGTTAATCCAAAGGGCATCACTAGAAATTCATAATTTCCATAGCGCGTTCTAAAAGCAGTTTTGTAAATATCGTCTTCTTTGATCTTTAAATGACGATATCCAGATCAGAGGTCTATCTTGGAGAATATAGCTGCACCTTGTAGCTGATCAAACAGATCGTCAATCCTAGAGAGATGATACTTATTCTTAACAGTTAAATTATTCAAATCCTTATAGTCTATGCATAACCGCATACTACCATCCTTTTTCTTAACAAACAATACTGGGTCTCCCTACGGTGAAGTGCTAGGACGGATGAAACCTTTGTCTAAAAGGTCTTGGATTTGGTCTTTTAACTCCTTCATCTCTGTAGGAGCAAGTCTATACGACGGCTTAGATACAAGAGCAGCTTCAGGTATTAAGTCAATCGCAAACTCCACTCTCGATCTGGTGGTAGACCTGATATTTCTTCTGGAAATACATCAGGGAATTCTTTCAATACTTCAACATTTTCCAGCTTAGACTTCTTATCCTCTATTATTGATAACACACTAACTAGAAATCCTTGATATCCTTTCTCTAGGGCTTTCAAAGCTGATATCAGCTTAGGGGTTCCAGTTAGTCTATCATCTTGGAACAAAATGGTTTTCCACGAGGTGGTTTAATCTCAACGGTTCTTTGCTTAAAATCTATCATTGTTCCGTACTTAGTTAACCAATCCATACCTAAAATTAAATCAAACTCAAACATAGGTAATACTATTAAATCTGCATAAACGATATAACTGTTGGATCTGTTTTTACAGATCTTGATTAAGTTTTGAATTACACAAAACCTATTATTGTGTTTCTAACAATTCTACTTAAGTGTACAGGTTTTAGAAACGAAGAAGACGATCAGCAGCAGCTATATTTGTCCAGGCAGTTGGTTCGCAACATTATCAATCAGCAGTTGGTTTGGTAGGAATCAGCAGTTGAATTAGCAATGGAGACGTCCAGAGTTGATTTAGTTGTTTGGTAATCAGCTGGAGCATGATAATCCAGCTGAAACCAGTCGCCATTTAAGGAGCTTAGAAGAAGAAGCTTGCTGGAGCATTTGATCGAAGAAGAAGTTCAGCAGGAAGCTACAGTTGAAGATTCAGCAGATGAGAGGAGGCGCTAGTTTTGGAATGAGCTGTGATGACATCAGCCTTGATGTCATCACAATCAGCAGATGGATTTCAGCAGATGAAGCGAAGACGAGAGCAGAAGCGACGTCGTGTTGAGATTCAGCAGATGGATTAGTTGTTGATGACGTCATCGATGACGTCATCCAGTCGCAAGAATCAGCAGGTAGCTTGCATCCAGACGAGAGAAGAAGCGACGTCGTAGAGAAGATCCAGTCGCAAGCTACAGTGCAATCAGCAGATGCTATTTGAAGATAGCAAAACGATGTCAGTTTAAATAAGTTGATACGACAGCGTTTTGCTCTTGCGCTATTATTCAGCAGGAAGATGTTGCGATGGAAATAATCAGCAGGCGCGAAGATTCAGCAGGTAGCAACAGTACTTCCAGTCGAGAGCTTATTTGTATCAGCTGTTGCTACGCTTCCAGTCGTTGTGAAATCCAGTCGCTAGAAGAGAAGAAGCAGGCGAAGTGAAGAGATTCAAACAGTCGCAAGATCCAGTCGCAGTGAAGGATCAGCAGCGAAGCAGTTGACAACTTACGAAGAGTTATCAAAGTTGGATGTCAACTGCTGAGCTTATTTCAAATGAAGAAAGCGACAAGAAGCCTGCAAAAGAAAAGGACACAAGTACTACTTTACAGAGGAGCGTTGCACCAAAATAGAAAGAAGACAAGATAGCCTTCTGAAGCGCTGAGTAGTTTTGGAAGCTCTCCAACGGGAAGAATTTTACAGAGGCTATATATTAGAGGCGACGCCCATTGAAGAAAGGGTCCTGCTAGCAGAGTGAACGAGACGCTGTGCGTTCGTTCAGTTGGTGCAACTACATACTGTGGTAAAATTACATTGAATATACAGTGCACCAACAGAGGGAAAAATAAAGAGATAGACGAAGCAATCAACCGCCATTAGAGAGGAGTTTTTCACGAGTGTTGATTGCTAAGTCTAGATTAGCTTGTATTAGAGCACGTCCCTCGTGTGTGAGAAAAACAGAGAGTTGAGCGTTCATTGTATCAATCTCACACACCCGGATTCATTCACATCTATTTGTGAATGAATCTCGAAATATGTTCACAGATCCCGTCCAAGCATGAAGACGTTAAACTCTTGTGTATGTAGTCAGTCACACAGCTGCGGCTGTTGTGCATTTGAGGAGTCTAGGAGTTCTCACAGCTGCTGGTTGTGGGATTGGGTCTGTACACGCAGTTGTAAGATCAAATCTTCTAGTGGAGCCTTCCGAGGTGGAAGAAGGGGAGATGTAGGACATTGAAGTCCGAACTTCCAGAAACAAACCTGCTGGTCCATTCCTTTAAGCTTTTAGCATTCGCATTTACAATTAGCATTCATCGCATAACAGCATTCAGCACTTGCTTATATCTTAGCATACGCAATTCAGCACTTAGCATCACATTTCAGCAGCACACAAGCACGCACGAGTCTTGAACAGATTTATGTTGTACATAAATCTGTTTGAGTTGTTTTAAAATATAGGATTCAGTTCTGGTATTTTCCGCATGATTTTTAAATCATACCAGATCTGTCTCCGGTGCTCTGCTCTTTGTATTTGTTCAAGAACAACGAGACAACAGGTATTGCACCTCATCCTTTGATTAGCAGCGCAAATTTTTTATTAACCTTTCAAAGCGGTGCTGCATAGTGTCTTTCGGTCCCAAAAATTGGTATCAGAGCAGGTTGTTCTTGAACGAGCACTAATTTTAAAACACGTGGATATCCTATGCTATCTGAGGGGATAATAGTGTGCGAATCTCTGGCCAGAGTACTACAAGTGTTTTAGGTAAATGTGTTTGCCTAGTTACACTCGCGATGTCACTATTTGATCTCCAAGATGTATGCATAGCTATCGGATCTCTAGCGACTCTCGATTTACCAATGGTCGTTGATCTGATCGGGATATATGGATTGAAAGGACCGTACCGTACGCTAACCACGACCGATTGGGTTCTTGCAGGCACTATCAGTATACCTAGGGGATCATGGGGCGATGTTGCTAGACGCTTTACCATGATCCGTTGGGCAGGTCCGGAATTGTGATTCCGGAGCCACAATGGTTGTGGGCCCACGGCTAACTGTATCCCTGAACCATTGAGGGTCACACAAGTACTGGATCCGAAATTCCCACACGGATACTCAGCTCAATGTGTTGAGCACGATAAGAGGATTTCGGGAAGTACGACTTCCTAAAAGTCAACAGGGGTCAAACCGGGATTTGACTCTGTTGAGGGGCAAAACGGTCATTTTACTATTTGGGGTTTGATAATCTGAAAAATTGTTTTTCACATCATAACATTCAGTTTTGGAAACTGAGTCGATCGGTCCGATCTGATCGGCGATCGGAGTTACAATGAAGTCACAGCGATATATATCGTCATTTGGACCCGGGCCCGTTGGACCGGCCCAAGTCCACCTTAAGTCTATTTAATGTTGATTATTGGACTTAATGATTAAGAGACTTCATAACTCACTACACTAAACCTAACCCTAAAATCAGCCGCCCCCTCCCTCTCCTCTCTCGACGCCGCCGCCGCCGTGCGCCGCCGCCGCCGCCGCCCAACTTCGCCGGAATTCCGTTCCGGCCTAGTTTTTCGAGGAGAATCCGATCGTGCTGATCTCGTCAGGACTTCTAGGGCAGTCTGACGAAGGAGTCTCGGATCTAGTCATGGACCGGATTGACGTAGCTACCGCAATCAACCGAGAAGCGCCGGGTTCTTGAAACACCGGTTGGAGCCAGGCACAAGTGCCAGAGAGGTAACTCGTTAAAACACCCTATGTATGTTGATACATTATAGAATTGTTCTTCGTATTGATCGCATCCCGGTTAAATTTTATTGTTCTTCCGCTGCCTGCCGGGGTGCGGATCCGGATCCCCAACAGGCAAGATTTGTCATTTTGCAAACGTTTCAAAAGTTTTATCAGATGTTCGGCAGTTTGATCTTTTCATTTAAAAACACCACCCAAGTAAATTTTGAAAAATTGTCAACAACTACAAGGGTGTATTTCATTCCCCCTGAGCTGGTCACAGGTATAAGACCAAAAAGATCCATATGTAAAAGTTCCAGGCTTCCAAAGGTTTTGTTACTGTCACTCTTTTTAAAAGTAGATTTAATATGCTTCCCCAGCTGTCAAGCAGAACAAATCTTGTCTTTTGAAAATTTTATTTTGGGCAAAGCAGTAACTAACTCACGTCTACTCAGATTTGCAATTGTTTTGAAATTTAGATTATTCATCCGTTGATGCCATAGCCAGCTCTTAGAACAGTCAGCTACTAGGTAGGTTTTTTCAGAATGCGACTGATATGACTAGTCAACTTTGTAGGTATTCCCCGATCTGTATCATACTAACACGGTCAGACCTTCCGGATTCTGAACTGTGCATGTGTGCTTTTGAAAATTTACAGAGTAATTACTATCACACAGACTGATACTAATTAAACTATAACACAGATTTTAAACTAGAAGAACATTGTTGACAGTGAAGTTACCATGGGTAAGCTTACCATTATCCATAGTGTTACCATTTGAATTGTCACCAAATATGATCTTAGTTCCACTGCATGTCTTCAAATCTGATAGCAGCTTTGGGTTACCAGTCATGTGCCTCTCACATCCACTGTCCAGATACCACGTTGATTGCTTCAGTCCTGAGATCTGTTGTGCCTGCAATCACAAAAAAGACAAAGTTTAGTACCCTTTGGTTTTACTTGGGTCCAGATTTTATTAGACCCTTTGGTATCCACACGTGGATAATTCTAACATATCTACCAGTGTGTGCATCTAGATATGTGTGATCTGTATTGCTGTGATCTAATGTGTGTCTGATGTGCAGTAGTTTGAACTACCTGTACTGCCTCCTTCGTAAAAGAGAGAGTTGTCTAAATCTTTTACCATAAAATTTGGGATTACCCCTAATCTGTTCAATTTGTTTCCTTAGCCAGCTCTCTCTTATTTTTTCAGGAGCAGTATAGCCTATCCAACAATATCTACCTTGCCAGATATGAGGTATAGCTGCAATCTGTGACTCATCAAATTTTTACTCTTCAGTCTGTCCCATGCTGGATTTCACAAAGTTTATTGTTTGAACTTAGGCTTATCCAGCTTTGGGTGAGTACACATCTCTGCAATATTGATTTCATCGCTTTCATATCCCAATCCGATTTTATTACCAGATGGATTCATAGCTCTTTGCAATTTTTGTAGTGACGCAAATGACTTGGTCCAGGAGCTTATGATTTCAATTAAGTGGTGATTTACATTCATCATCTTCTGAGACCTACTTCTCAGATCTTCATTTTCAGTCATTAGCTTACTTAGAGCAGTATGAAAGTCGTCTGAGATTATAGTCACAGATTTTGTAGCAAGACTCTCTTTTTCAGCTTTGAATTCCTCAAATGACCGAGAAAGCTTCTGTAATCTACGACTTTCTCATTCAGTGCCGTGACAAGGTATTCTTGTGTAAAATCAAGATTGAAAAAATCAAATTCCTCATCAGTGTCATTTGCCATCAGACACTGTAATTCGTCTTTGATTTCTCTTGATGAAGATGTTCCTGAGCTGTACTCCTCCGAATCTGTATCAGCCCACAAACTCTTGTTCTCTTCAGTGAAATTACTTTCTCACCCCTCTTATTCCTAGAGAATTTCTTGTCCTTTTTGTATTTGCTGCTGCGATCTGGTTGCCTCTTTGTGTCCTTCTTGGGTCTTTTGCAGTCCGTAGCATAGTGATCCGATCTGACACATTGATAACATTTAAAGTCAGAAGTAGCAGTAGAATTTATTTTAATAAAATCAGGAGAGTTTAGTTGAGAAGGGTTTTACCACATAAATTTCCCAAACTTCTTGATGAAGAGGGACATTATGTCATTGTTGAGATCCTCAGCTATTTTTCTTGGAGAGCTTTGTTCTGGGATGGTTGTTGCTAGAGGTTTCATAGGCTGTGGTGTAGACGGTTCTGATTCAGCTCTTGTATCCAGCTCGAACTCATAAGCCTTTAGATTTGCGAATAGGTCGTGGAGCTCCATCTTGTTGAGGTCCTTTGATTCCCTAATCACCATTGTCTTTACGTCCCATTCCTTGGGAAGTGCTCTAATGACCTTCAGGGCGAGCTCCTGTTTCTGCACTCTTTTCCGAGTCCGGTAAGCTCTATCAGCACTGAGATAAATCTTTCGTCGAACTCACTCATTTTTCTCCAGATCTCATCTTCATTGATTCAAACTTATACAGAGCTACTGTGAGCTTGTTCTCCTTGGTTTGTTCATGGCCATCATAGATTTTTGATCAACTTCTCCCAGATTTCTTTGGCAGTGACACAGGTCTGAATCTTACTGAACATATTATTTTCCAGCATCTTGTATAGAATATCCTTTGCCATGTTTTCTAGGTTCGCCTTCTTTTTATCTTCAGAAGTCCACTCCAATCTGGGCTTCTCAACCCATTGTGCTGCACCGACAGAGATGGCTACAGTTGTATTAGTCTTCATTATCTTTATCGGGCCATCGATGATGACGAACCACATATCGTCATCTTGAGCTGCCAGGTGAGCTTGCATCTTTATCTTCCAGACATCATATCCCTCCTTGGAAAACATATGAATTTGTTGTGAGAAATAGACATATTTAATAATTTCAAATAACACAATCTGTTCAAATACTGAGATACCCTCTCTTATACCACTTGTTGGACCGAATGCTTGTCGCTTTACCAAAAGCTATAGTTGGTGGTCACGGTGAAACTCCAATATTTTAAACTGTACAACAACTCAAGCACCACAGTTCGATCGCTCGACCTAGCAGGGGCAAATATTGCACTCCAACAATATATATATATATATCAAAAGGAACAAATGCATCCAGATTATTGAATACAACTGGAAGTAATCCGTATCATATTCAAAGACTTCATTTAACATTATATATAACAAAATAATGTGAACTGAAACAAAACGGAAATAAATGTCCACAATAAACACCCCCGATATGATCCAGTCCGCACCAACCAGCTCTCCCTAAACCTCATCACCTGCACTCAAGAAAACTAGTGAGCCTAGAGGCTCAAGAATTAAAATCTAAAAATAACGAACACATGTAGTACAGGCGTAAACTGAACATAATTTAACATAATTAAAAACATTAAAGGAAATAAGCTTTAACATAAACTTTTCTCAAATATTAAGGTTGTACAAAACTCTATTTTCAATTCTTATTTTGTGAATGAGTTATGGCCCAAAAGCTCTCCTTGGGTCATAGTCGCTTGATCCAGCTATCATATGAAATCAGGAACTGGGGAATAAATCCCAAACTATGCTGTTTGAAGGGGCACAAAGGTTCATCAACCAATATCCTCCCCCTTCCTATGTGAAGGGGCACGCTGGTTCGTCAGCTTACATCCTCACCCTTCCTGGGTTGCCCATCTGTTTTCTTTGCCATAAAGCATAAAAAATTCCTTTAAAACTTTATGATATTACAGGAAAACTTTTGTTATTCCTCCTTCGTCACCTTGCCATATATCATTAAAATTTTTTCTCTGCTAAAACTTTACTCTGATCTAAATAGATCACATTACATATAAGGTTCGCTTCTATAAAACTCTTTTAATGTTCAAAAGCTACTGAGAGTACATGGGAATTAAATCGGAGAAGAAACTCGAATCAGATCAGGCTAAAATTACGAATAACGAATAGCAGAGCTCTAATATTATGAACTATCTCTTGCATTTGGGTATAACATAGGACATATTAGAGTTATAGATTCAAATTAAAGCTAGTCGAACGAAGGATTAAACTTGAGTTTACAGTAATAGTCCAGAGTGGTCCTAAGCTGATCTGTTCAACTCAGAGTATGAAACAGGTCGCGAGGTTAAACCAGCTCAAAATAGAAAATCAGATATGTGAGTACTAGAAATCTGTTAAGTATGATTAATGGATAATCAGCTTTTGGATTAAGATTTGTCACGGAAATTGTGATATCTGGTTGTTTAGATTTGGCATAGAGTTGATCAGCTGTGAGTTGCTGGTTATCGGGTGAGATCAATGTTGGATTTAGAGTTCAGTAGTTGCAGTTTCCCTATCGGGAAATGATTCCAGTGGTAATTCAGAATTGAGTTTCATCGCTGGGAGAAGATAGGCCAGCAGCGTTCTTGCTTGGAGTTTTGCAAGCTTTCAGATGTGAGTACTCAGCAGTGGCGTGATTCAGGTTGGTACTCAGTAGTAGCGCGAACAGATGTCAATGCTAGTCAACTCAGCAGTGAGAATGTAGCGAGAGGCAGCTGTTAGCGTTAACGCGCGGGCGTGAGAGGTTGTCGCGTGTTAGTCAACAGCTGAGTTGATCGCTGGTTGTTAGCGCTATTCAGATGTTGCTAGCGAGAGATATGTTTCAGCAGTAGAAGCTATGCTACGTCGTTTTGATTAGTTGGTGCGACGTCGTTTGCTGTATGAGTTAGTAGAGTGTTTAGATGTTTGTATAGTATCAGCAGTGAACGAAAGCTGGAGTTAGTTTTGAGAGGACTTCTGCCTTAGCATCATCAGAGATCTGAATTGCTTAGAACGGTTGTGATTCGAGGATTTATATACCAAGTGCTAATCAAAACTTAGCGTATTTTGAACCTGATATTTCTCATCGTTTTCTCCAGTAAACCGTCGATAGTTACTGTTCATTCAAACCCTTCTCCGGTAAATTTCCGTCGATTTCCGCCGTGGTTTGGAGCGAGATTGGTGGCGCCGAGCTCGGCTTGAGTAGCTCGTTCATAGTATCAGCAGTGAACGAAAGCTGGAGTTAGTTTTGAGAGGACTTCTGCCTTAGCATCATCAGAGATCTGAATTGCTTAGAACGGTTGTGATTCGAGGATTTATATACCAAGTGCTAATCAAAACTTAGCGTATTTTGAACCTGATATTTCTCATCGTTTTCTCCAGTAAACCGTCGATAGTTACTGTTCATTCAAACCCTTCTCCGGTAAATTTCCGTCGATTTCCGCCGTGGTTTGGAGCGAGATTGGTGGCGCCGAGCTCGGCTTGAGTAGCTCGTTCGATTGATACCAGTTAGGTGGCCTGAGTCGACGTTGGAGAGGAACGCGAAGTAGCAGTGTTGATCGAACGTTTTCATGAAGATAGACCCGAGAGTTCTTCAGCTCTCTTGAGCTTTTGGATTTGAGCTCCAGGGAAGTCCCTGCTGTGTTGAACGTGACCAGCGAGGTAGCAAGTTTGAGAAGTTGAAGCTGCCGTGCTTGAGTAAGATCTGTTGAGGTAAAATTTGAGTGCAGAGGTACGAGTTGAGCTTTTGTTTATAGCTTAGACATAGCGTGCTAGTATTTGAGGCATGAAATCGGTGCTATGTGAATTCTGTGTTTACGAGAACAACTTGATTGAATTGATATGTCCTGTTTACGTGTTATATGCATGTTGAAATCAGATTTGAATTTCATGGCATTCATGCATACATATTGAGCCTTTGATCGATTGAGAACCTGAGATAGAGCCACGTTGTGACCGGCAGACAGATGTATCATGCCTGAAAGGTACAACACTATCATCGGAGTGGTGACCGACTGATCAGTTGTGTCTGAAAAGAACCGAGCTGTGATGGCTGACGGGCATGAAGATGACAGACCGATGATTTCCCCGGTTGATACACTGTGCGGGTATAGAGGCTCGATTGAGATTACTGCCAGCTGATAGCAGGCCTTGATGACTGATGTTCTTTGATGGCCACATGCATTCATGACTTAGAATACTGCATGTTTATGATTTGCTGTTATGTTAGTGCTCATTCGTACTGAGGCTTGACCTCATATTCTTTTCCTGCTTTTGTGTTGTTTGGGTCTGCGTTGCCCATTTGCAGGATCTTCAGATAACCAAGCTGGACAGACTGGAAACCCAGCTGGTCGATCCCTATTTCCTTGAAGTCCCAGTTATTATATTATGTATTGATCCAGGGATGCCCTGAGGTTATATGTATTCTGGGGGATCGTTGTTGATTTGATTTGTGATTACATTTTATTGTATGAGTTTGGATCTAAATCGTATTTTGATTATAACTATTTCGAAGATGTGATTTGGTTCACGCCCAACTTTATTTCAAAATTTTTTAGCCCTATTTTATGCTTCCGCGTTTATGTGCTTAATTGTGCTATTAATCCTTGTTGTTTAGCACGGGGCCTGACACTTTTGGTATCAGAGCTTAAACTGGGATAAGCTCATTTTCCTTTGATCACACTCGAGTCCAGGCACAGAGTTTGGATTTGATTTTTATTGACTCTGTGACTTATGTGATTATTTTACTTGTCTCTGTGATTATCTGCTGCTAGTTCTTACCTTGAGAATTGATTAGATGCCGCCGAGGAGAGGTAGAGGTAGGACTTCTAGACGTTCTGCTGAGGAGTCTAGGGCCTCGGATAGTGATGAGGGCATTCAGCAGAATATCACTTTGCGTTGTCGAGAGAGACAGGCAGAGCTAGAGGATGTGATGAAACAGATTCGCGAGATGGAGTTGTTTTTAGCGAGGTTTCAGCGGACGAATCCCCCTACGTTCGCGGGCACTGAAGGAGGTTTGATGGCTGAGGGTTAGCTAGTTCAGATGGAAGAATTGTTTGATACCTGGGAGTACGCTCCTGAGAAGAGGTTGAAGCTAGCGGTGTTGCAGTTGAGAGATAACGCACAGCGCTGGCAGAGAGGTACTTCCCGTATCTTGCGTGAGAGTGGGGCTGTGGTTACTTGGGAGAGCCACCGCTCCGGCGAAGCTCCGGCGATGTCGTGACGGCTGAATTCTTCTAAGGGTTCGGTTCGGGCCTGTCCCGGGCAGCCCGTGAAGTTTTCGAGCCAATATTCGATATCGGTCCGTTTTGGTCGATTTTGAAATTTTGAGATTTTTGGGCCTAGAATTGTTTTAAGCCCAATTTGATACAATTAAAATTGCAAAATACGATTTTAATTTTGAAATATGATTTTGTAAATTAAATATGATTTTGTTGATTAAAATTTGATTTTATCGACAAAATACGATTTTATTTATAAAATGCGATTTCGTAATTAAAATATGATTTTGTGGATAAATAATTTGATTATTTAATTTATGCAT
>KQ995704.1:78354-92638 GCA_001598015.1 Dorcoceras hygrometricum
TCAACGACCATTGGTAAATCGAGAGTCGCTAAAGATCCGATAGCTATGCATACATCTTGGAGATCGAATAGTGACATCGCGAGTGTAACTAGGTAAACCCATTCACCTAAAACACTTCTAGTACTCTGGCCAGAGATTTATACACTATTATCCCCTCAGATAGCATAGGATATCCACGCATGTCTGCGAGCGGTGAATCCTCGACAACGATGCATCGACTCCTACATGCATCGGGGTCTCACCCAATCCCGCCGCCTAATGATCCCAGGTGAGTCGGCAAACGAGTCAAAGTGAGACGCCTATCATGTAGAGTCTCAATGACGTTTCGAGTCGTGAGGACTAATAAGCACAACCAAGACCTCGGACTTATCCACTCGACAAATGGTAACCACTTGGAAAGTCAGAACGAGGGTAGTTCGATAGATTACCAGGTCACTATCTATCTGCATGCTCAGAACATCACAATGTTCCCTACCAATGAAACATGGTACTTTGCATCGCAGATACTAGTATCAGGCTCGGGCGGCCTTATCCTCATTTTGACGGCCCAATCGACTAGGAACTAATTCAGAATACACAGTGACTATTAGATGTGTTTCATGATAGCCGTCATACCCACTATCACATCTAACATACACTATAGCGCATTCTAGGTCTTTACTCAACGCAATTGTTAATCATCATACAACACAATGAAAGTAAAGAATGCCATAAACAAATGCGAATATCATATATAAAGATCGTTTCATACAAGAGTGTATGAACCCACACGCCACAAGTTGGCTAGTTGGGCATCTACTCTAACACATTGAGCCATCCTTCTTCTTCAAAAACAATATGGGCGCTCCCCACGGTGACATACTAGGTCGAATAAAAC
Organism: Dorcoceras hygrometricum; assembly: GCA_001598015.1. NCBI lineage: Eukaryota > Viridiplantae > Streptophyta > Magnoliopsida > Lamiales > Gesneriaceae > Dorcoceras > Dorcoceras hygrometricum. Next base: position 79,232 of record KQ995704.1, read on the forward strand.
CTTTCTCCAGCAAATCATCTAACTGCACCTTGAGTTCTCTCAACTCCGCAGGCGCCAGACGATAAGGGGCACGCGAAATCGAAGCTGTGCCAGACACCAGCTCTATGCTGAAGTCGATCTCCCGCCTCGGAGGGAAACCAGGAATCTCCTCTGGGAACACATCCGGGAAATGTCGCACCACGGGAACGTCACTAAGCTAAACGTGGGAAGAAGAAGACGCATCCAAAGCGTAAATCATAAAGCCAGCATTTCCCAAAGACAACAAGCTAAACATCTCCATCGCTAAGACCAATGGGATCTTCGATCTAGAATCCTGGCCGTAGAAGTCCCACTTCTCGCCAGACAACGGCCTAAAACGTACAATTCCATGGAAGCAGTCCACGGAGGCCCTATAGTTGGACAGCACATCCATCCCAACTATGCAATCGAAATCCCAAAGCATCAAAAGGATAAAGTTCGCTAACAGGACATGCTCACCAAACCGCAACACACCATCCAACAAAACCTCCTGGGAGAACAAGCTCACACTGTCACGGGTAGACACGGAAACAGCATCATGCAACGAAATGGTACACAGACCATGCTCAACAACAAACGAATCAAAAATAAACGAATGCGATGCACCGGTGTCAAACAACACACGCACAGGAAAATCAAAAACAAGGCAAGTACCTGCGATTACCCGACTCGATGTCTCCTCGGCCTGCTCTCTAGTGATGGCGTTAACCTGAGCATGTTGGGGTCCGGAGTAGAAAGGCTGAGACGACTGCCCAAAGCGCGAAGGGCCAGGCTGCTGAAACGGCCTAAACTGAGTCTCACCCAATCGAGGCTGCTGAAACTGCTGAGAACGGCCCCTAGACTGACCTCCACCACACTGAGACTGGGCCACGATCTGCTGTGATCCAGCTGACGGACACACTCTAGCAAAGTGCCCGTACGGACCACAAAGGTTGCAGGAACCCTGCACACCAACACACTGCGTGGAAGGATGCTTTCCACTACAAAAACCGCAAAACTCAGCCCGAGAACCATTGATACTCGAGCTGCCCGAACCAAAAGAGCCAGAACCCGACTTCTTCTTGAACTGCTGACCTCGGGGTTGAAACCTCTGACGGCCAGACTGCTGAGTCACCTGTGGCTGCTGCTGCTGCTGGGGCTGATAGGCTGACTGGGAAGACTGTGAAGACTGCGCTCCCTGAATAGCAGGACGACCACACGGCGCTGCCTGCTGCCTACGAGCACGACGACTACGCAAACCTTCCTCAATGTCGATGGCACTGTCCACAGCCTCAGCGTAAGTCTTGGGCTTACTAGTCAAAACCATCTGATACAACTCTTCATTCAAGCCCTCAAGAAAGGCGCTGCCTGCTGCCTACGAGCACGACGACTACGCAAACCTTCCTCAATGTCGATGGCACTGTCCACAGCCTCAGCGTAAGTCTTGGGCTTACTAGTCAAAACCATCTGATACAACTCTTCATTCAAGCCCTCAAGAAACCGAGTCCGCTTGGCCCTCTCACGGCCAGAAACATGGGGAACGTACGCCAACAGAGAAGAAAACTTCCTAGCATACTCCCTAACAGTCATGGAACCCTGCTCTAGATGGTCGAACTCCCGCTCCCGGGCGTTCACATAAGACTCGGGTACATACTCCTGCCGGAAGGTCTCGCAAAAACTGCCAAGATATCCCAACACCGGTCTCTAACAAGGTACTCGAAGTGCCTCGCCACCAGCGCTCCGCCGCCTTCCTGAGCAAGAGGGTCGCTAAACTCAGCCGAAGATCATCATCATACTGCACCCGATCGAAAAGACCAATGATATTCCGGAGCCACAAGTCAGCATCCTCACTGGACTCGTCACCATTAAAGACTGGAGGGTTCATCTGCTGAAACCGTGCTATCACCACGTCCATCCGCTCCACCGGGGGAGGCAAGTCACCAACTTCCTCCTCCTCATCACTAACACGAGTATGACTGCGAGCACTACGCCTATCCTCATTCTGTCCTGCTGATTCCTCAAACTGCCCCTATCTCTACCACGACATCTAGGCGGCATCTACAAAAACACTCAACAAGATCAAGCAAAACAGAACAGATACGGCATAGATAGCATATAACACAGAAATATGCAGCACGTAGTCACATAACCAAGCACATACAACACACCACACTGTGCCTAGACTCGAGTGTGATCAAAGAAATCGAGCTTATCCCAGCTTAAGCTCTGATACCAAAAATGTCAGGCCTCGTGCTCTAAACAGATTAAAATCATACAAACACATGCGGAAGCTATCAAAAAGCGGGTAAAATTTTCGCTTTTGGCCTGACGGTTTAAAACAATGTAATTTAAAATAGAGCGATACTCAAAATATATCCCAGTTTATAAAAACAACCAACCGTATAGCATACAACAACCATAACATGTATCAGACTCCAACTACTGGATACAATAACGAAGCACAGGGCATCCCCCTGGCTAACTTATACATATATATATATATAAATATGCTATACGCAACTGGGACACGCTAACCGCCTCCTGGGGCACCACCAGCTGGGTTATAACCACGACCAGCTGTAAAACCTGGGTTCCCTGAAAACAACACAAACAAGGAAACAAAAAAAAGCCCCGGAGGGACATGAGGTCAAACCCCAGTACGGAGAGCAACAGATATAGCTAAAAGAATGCATAAGATAAAATGCAGATGCTATGCATGAGACACCGGATAACAACAGAAGGCTCGACCAACAAGGGAGCTGAGGAACTCAAGCACAGCTCCATGAATATGCAACAACAGTGGCCACGAGGTGTGTTCACAGTGTGGTAATGAGCCACTCGCCGTGACACTACACCCGAATACCAGATGCATCAAACAACTCAACCTGCCGTTGCCTCGCCCATGAACTGTGGTAGTTAACCACTCGGTGCGTGGTGGCTAACGATCCCAGCAAGGAGATGAGAGTGCGGTATTGCCGCTCGCCCTCGTATCCTGGTAAGAATCAACAACAGCAATACAAGATACGAAAAATGGCTGCAACCGAAATATGAATGCAATATGGGAAATGCGTGTATGCATAAAATAGCAGCTAAAATCAACAGCAATCACATATACACGCAGCAACATCCATGTCAATGCACAAGCAGCCATCTAGCATTCAATCTCACGCAAACTGCCAGCTACTTCAAGCTCAGATCTGTACCTTATACTTCTGTGTATAATTACCACAACAAAGGTCCCGAGAAAGCTGAACAACAACCTGTCAAAGCACACAGGGGCATAAATCATCGGGACTCAAATACACAGAAGGTACTGCCGGGAGTTACAACTCAACCAGCGATCAATCCCATCAATACCACTTAACAGGGAGCTTAAATCAACTTACTAAAGCTAAGATCTTACAACAATTCGAAGCTACCTGCTCACAGCGAACACACGTCCAAGACAGTAACTTCACGACCTCGCTCTAGCTAACAACAGCCTCCAAGAATGGTATAGGATGGAAGAGCTTCTCGAGAGGAGTCCAACGCTACCTCGCACGTACCAAACAATGGCTGAAAATGATGGGAATTGCCGGAGAAAAGCTACGGTGAACAGTAACCTAGGGTTCGAAGCGAAGAACACAATCGGGGAAAATATTTCGCTAAGTATGGAATCTGTTTCTCGAAATCGAAGACCAAGTTTTTCTTAAATACATCTCGCAAAAGCTGGTTAAATCATCCACCGACATAACCAGCAGGCACCAACAAATCATCGGCTGATCGAACCCCACAAAGCATAATCCCAAACACACAAAACGATGTCGTAGAACACTACCTACGACTGGTTCTCAACCAAAAGCTGGACAACCAGACGACTGGTTTAAACATCGCGGGAATTCCTCCAAACGCTGGCACCATCCGCAACATATAAAACGCAGCGTTTGCAACTAAACAAAACGGTGTCGCACAGCTGACGTCATCAAATCCGGTCGATAACCCTCGCGCAATAACAGCCGCAAGCTACAGTAGCGCACCACCAGTCGTAAGCTACAGTAGCGCACAAATCTCTCGCAGCTTGAGAACCAGTCGCAACATCCAAACAACGACGTTTCCTCCTCGCGCTACAGGGATGTTGACCCGCGTTGACATCTGCTTCGGCTGAACAACCAATAGGCACACACACGCGATCAGATCTCTCACTAGCGCTACACAAAAACGACATCGCTCCAACTTATTCAAATGACATCGTATCCAACCCGATACAAAATACGCTAAACCAGCGACTGGTATTTCAAGCGCTACCAGATCTCTCCAAACGACGGTGTTTTGGAATCTCACGTTGCCAAATAAACGCTACGACTGGTTTTCACTAAACAACCAGCTCTTACCACAAAACCAGCTTTCACCACAAAATACCAAAAATACGAAAACTTCCAGAATTGTTCCAAATGCTATTTCAGACCCAAAAATGCAAACCAAACAGAGATCTGAACCACCAGAAATCTCTAAAATCCGATTAATTCCAACAAATAAATCTTGATTACAAATCCAGGTCTCACACGGATTCTTCAACTGTTAGACTTCTGTTGCTGAATACACCATATGCTTTGCTAACAGCTGAATAACCTAGAAAGATACCTGCATCAGATTTTGGTTCAAAGGTTGTTAGGTGCTTCTTGCCATTATTATGAATAAAACATCTGCACCCAAACACCCTGAAATAAGATATATCAGGTTTCTTGCCATGCCACATCTCATATGGTGTTTTATCGTGCATCATATTAATCATAGATCTGTTCTGAGTATAACACGCTGTGTTAACTGCTTCTGCCCAAAATTTTTGTGAAATACCAGAATAAGCAATCATAGATCTAGCAGCTTCTTCTAAAGTATGATTTCTCCTCTCCACAAGCCCGTTCTGCTGAGGAGTTCTAGCTGCTGAAAGCTCATGCTTTATCCCTAAGTCTTCCAAATAAGAAGTTAATTTTTGATTAAAAACTCAGTACCACGATCACTTCTTATTCGGTTGACTGAACAATATTTGTCATTTTGCAAACGTTTTAAAAGACGTATCAGCTGGTCGACGGTTTCAGATTTTGATTTTAAAAACAACACCGATGTATATTTTGTAAAATCATCAATAACAACTAGGGTGTAGTTCGTTCCCCCTAAGCTAGTCACGTGTATAGGACCAAAAAGATCCATATGTAAAAGCTCTAAGCTACGGGAAGAACGTTTACCGCCTTTATTTTTCAAAGTAGATTTAATTTGCTTTCACAGCTGACAAGCGGCACAAACCTTGTCCTTTAGAAAAATTGAATTTTTGGCATACCAGAACCATATCATGTTGTACTCAATTTTGTCGTGTTTTAAAGTTCCTACGTAACCCTTGTCACATAGCTGACTAATGCTAATTAAATTATAACGTAAATTATCAACAACTAAGATGTCTGAAATAGAGATGTTACCATGGATAAGCTTACCCTTACCCACAGTGTTACCGTATGCGTTATCAGCAAACACGATTTTTTCTCCTTTGTGTGGGACAACATCTGATAGCAGCTTTTGGTTTCCTGTCATGTGTCGCGCACAGCCGCTATCCAGGTACCACAAGGTTGATACATCAACTGGTTCGTACCTATTATCCTGCAATCATACAAACAGCTTTTGGTACCCAATTTTACTTGGGTCCAGATCGGATTACCCCTTTCGGGACCCATACTTGAATTACCTTGACAGTTTTTCCAGTACTATAGTCCGTGAGGGTCTGTGCATAATTATGGTGAGATCTATTGAGTGTTGATTTCATATTTTGACCATTTAGATCCCTCCTCAGCTGAAACTTTCTCCAACCAGATTTTACCTTCGTTGAATTACTCCTTGGCTGGTTAGGAGCAAACGACTTAGAACCAGCTTTCACTTTGTCTTTGTCCAATTTGTTCTTTAGCCAGCTGGGCTTGGAATTCTCAGGCCTTTGATAGCCGATACAAGTTTTTCCTATATGGTTCAACTTCTGAGAGGTCTGGTCATTATATGTTATCGACTCACAGCTGTCATATGTCACACTGGCTTTGACAAAGCTCATCTTATTGAACTTGTCGTTCACCAGCTGTGACTGAGTACTTGTTTCTCCAGAGCCGCTTTCACTAACATTGAAACCCAAGCCAGTTCTATCACTCGCTGGCTTCTGAATTCCAAACAGCTTATCAAGAGAAGCAGAAGACTTGGTCCAGGAGCTCATTGTCAAATTTAATTTTTCAATTTCAGACTCGAGCTCACAGGACTTTGATCTCAAAAATTCATTCTTAGCCTTCAGCGTACTCAAGTCGATTTTTAAACTGTCAGCGTCACCAAGTTCAACAATACTTGGTTCTACCGAACTATTTTTCAAATCATCGTTTTCAGCTTTAACTTCCTCGAATGTGTGAGAAAGCTTCCTGTACTCTCGACCATATCATTAAGTGCACTGACAAGGTCTTCTCGTGTAAATTCAACATTGGAAAAATCAAATACCTCGTCATCTGAAGTTTGATCAGCCATGAGACAGTGAACTTCCTCCTGTTCACTATCGCCTGATGAGGAACTGCTGGATAAAGAATCTGAATCAGTGTCAGCCCAACTCTTGGTGCTTTCCTCAGCCATCAGCACTTTGCGATCATTCTTGCGGTTGGGTCTTTTATCACCTCTTGTCCTCATCCTCCTATCTTTCGATATTTCATTGGATCTATCCTTGGATCTGTCGACAGTTCTCTCATCTATCTTATCATCTCGTTTGTATCGATCCTCCTTCTTTTCATCTCTTCTGTATCTGTCTTCCTTCTTGGGCCTGTTGCAATCAGCTGCAAAATTCCCTGGACGTCCACAATTAAAGCAATTCATATCAGATACAACTTTATCATTTTTATGAACATTATTATAAGATGTAGAAGGGTTGTAGGATCTTCTCAGGTATTTCCCAAACTTCTTAATGAATAGGGACATGACATCATCGCTGAGTTGATCAGCCGTCTTGCTAGTGCTTGGAGAGCATTGTTCAGTCGTTGTAGCAGCTAGTGCTTTTGTTGGCTGGGATGTCGAGGGTCCAGCTTCTGCTCTTGTCTCCAACTCAAAATCGTAAGCTGTAAGGTTGGTGAATAGATCATGTAGTTCTAGCTTATTCAAGTCCTTCGACTCCCGCATTGCCATCGTCTTCACGTCCCATTTCCTGGGCAACGCTCTCATCTCCTTCAATGCCAGCTCTCTATTGCTATACTCCTTGCCAAGACTCGTCAACTCAATAACAACAGCACTGAATCTTTCATCGAACTCTGTCATGGTCTCTCCATCCTTCATCTTCATCGATTCATACTTCTGCTGAGCGACAGTCAGCTTGTTCTCCTTTGTCTCAACATTTCCTTCACATATTTGGGTCAGCTTCTCCCATATTTCTTTGGCAGTGGCGCAGGTCTTGATCTTACTGAACATGTTTTTGTCCAGCGTCTTGTAAAGGATATCCCTGGCCACATTGTCCAGATTCGCCTTATTTTTGTCCTCATTAGTATATTCATGTCTGCTCTTTTCCAAAAACTGAGGCTCGCCGTTAGATATCGCAAAGGCTAGGTTTGGCTTCATTATCTTCAATGGCCCTTCTGTGATAACAGACCACATGTCGTCATCCTGAGCAGCCAGATGCGCCTGCATGCGTATCTTCCAATCATCGTAGTCCTCCTTAGAAAACATTTGTGAGAAGTCTACATTTTAAAATATAATAAAACACAAATAGCAATTGTTCAATACTGAGATGCGCAGGCTCTGATACCAATTGATAGGATCAATGTGGTTCAAAAAACAGCTGAAAGAGTTCAGAATGGGGGGTTGAATGAACTCTTGGTATTTTCAAATTTTCGAAACCTTTTAAAACAGTTTTACAAGCATCCGCTTAACTTAAATCCGAGTTACCAGATTTAAGATATCTCAGTCCAAACGCTAATTTCTTGGCTAACAAAATATGTGCGGAAATAATCCAATAGATCAGTGAACAGTGTAAAGCGATAAATAAACACGATATGTAAAAGTTTAAGGGTCGAGAGTTTGTTTATGGAAGTTCGGATATAACTTTTGGTTTTTTCAAATTTTTGAAACCTTTTAAAATAGTTTTACAAACACCCACTTAACTTAAATCCGAGTTACCAGATTTAAGGATCTCAGTTTAAATCAAATTTCTCAGCTAACAAAAAGTGCGGAAAGAATCCGATTAATTAGTAAACTGATTAAAGCAGTAAGTAAATGCAGTAATGTAAAAGAGTAGGGAGTAGAGAGTTTGTTTATGGAAGTTCGGATATCAATATCCTACGTATCCCCTTCTTCCTTTTCAGGAAGGTTCCACTAGAAGATTTGATGGTTACAGGCCTTCTGCAAACACCCAGTCATGCAAAAAGCACTTAACGTGAACTCCTAGCAACACAACTTCACCAAGCAGACGCAGCTGCTGTTTACAACACTTGTATTTTATTTTCAAACGAGTTTTCGAAGCACGTTTGTTACAGACTCAATCTAGAATAACAACAGTGAATACAGATCTATTGAGACTGTAAATATTTTGGTTTCTAAACAAAGAAACACGATTAAACAAGTGAACCAGAAGATGACCCGAAGGTAATGTCTGTGAAAATCAACACTTATGTTCTTCGAGTTTGTGAGCTTTTTGAGAGATAACTTCGACAAAGTGTAAGATCAAGAATAATGGAGACAATGAATGACTTGGACCAAGATTCGAGTGTAATTGAGAGTGAGCGAGAGTAATCGAGAGCTTCTTCAATTAAAATTTCTGTTATTTATACCCTTTGCTCTCAACGGTCATAAAGGCTATTTTCCTCTGTAAATTTTCAACAAATCACGATTACGGTATACTGCTCCACTAAGGCAAATTTCGCTTAGTCAGAGCCAAAATTGTCGTCTTTCCATTTTTGTGCAATCACCGTATAACGTCCTCAGTAAATTGTGTACTATTTATCCAAAATAGAACCGACGTTGTCTCCTTAATTCTAGGCAATAGTACGATTCAATCTTCACCATTGATTCTTTCCATTTTGAATATATAATCGCGTTTGAATTGATTTGACGCTTGCGCCTAAATTCTCTTATTGTTAATACAACTTTTCCTTTCTTGAAGAAGATGAATAGTTCATCGCTGATAGAATACGTGACTGTTACTACTGAAGAAATAACACCAACTAAATCTTTGCAACAGTTAAACCAACGTCTGAATTCTAGCGTTAAACCAAACGATGTCGTATCAATTAATTCAAACGACGTAGTTTTGTTGTTCGTTAAGGAACACGCTAACACTTAAGTAGTTGCGTCAAGAATCCCAACGTCTGAATATGCTCGCTACTGAAGTAGAATTCAACTACTGATCATAACAACCAACGACTGATTATAACAACTGTAGATTAGATATCCAACGCCTGAATAGATACCCAACGTCTGAAATATCCTTCTTCTTTGTAAATTGAGAATATCATATAACGGATGGTTGCAACGACTGAATGTTCCAACAATAATCACGACTGAATCAAAAGCACTGTAGCCAACTACTGAAAATACTTACTACTGATATAAATACCCAACTACTGCAATATGTTGACTAGTGAAGAGAATATCCAACTGCTGAATGAATACTAAATTTTGATTGCGTACCCTTTATCAACATCTGAATTGCTCTCACGACTGACATAAAAACCCGATACCAGAACCTGATAAATGTATATCTTCAACCTCTGAAATAGTAACCCATCAACTGAGTGCTTCAACTCAACTGCTGAAATATTCCCGAATACAAAGATCTGATATCTAACAATTGAAATATTCAATCCAATTATCTGACTGGTCAATCCAACATCTAAAGTATACTTTTCTGCAAACAAGTAGTTGATCATCTTCTATGTTGACTAGTGAAGAGAATATCCAACTGCTGAATGAATACTAAATTTTGATTGCGTACCCTTTATCAACATCTGAATTGCTCTCACGACTGACATAAAAACCCGATACCAGAACCTGATAAATGTATATCTTCAACCTCTGAAATAGTAACCCATCAACTGAGTGCTTCAACTCAACTGCTGAAATATTCCCGAATACAAAGATCTGATATCTAACAATTGAAATATTCAATCCAATTATCTGACTGGTCAATCCAACATCTAAAGTATACTTTTCTGCAAACAAGTAGTTGATCATCTTCAACGGCTGACTGTCCAAGTGTTAATTCTGAATATAGCTCTTGGCTTATTTTTTTATCACCAAAACTAATAAATTTTATCTTAACAATGTCGCCTTGGGGAGCTCCGATTCTGTTTGTGAAGAAGAAAGATGGATCTATGAGGATGTGCCTTGATTTTCGGCAGTTGAGCAAACTGACAGTGAAGAACAAGTATCCGTTGCCGAGGATTGATGACTTGTTCGATCAATTGCAAGGACGGCCGTGTACTTGAAGATTGATTTGTGCTCTGGCTTTCACCAGTTGTGGATTAGAGACGCTGATGTAGCGAAGACTGCTTTCCGAACGAGATATGGGCATTATGAGTTTCTTGTGATGCCGTTTGGCTTGACGAATGCTCCTACTGTGTTCATGAATTTGATGAATCGCGTATTTAGCGAGTACATCGATCGATTCATGATTGTCTTCATAGATGATATATTGGTGTACTCGAGGAGTTTCAGAGAGCATAAAGAGCAGTTGAGGCTAGTGTTGCAGAGACTGAGAGACTCACAACTGTATGCCAAGTTCAGCAAGTGTGAATTTTGGCTAGACAGAGTTATTTTCTTGGGTCATGTGATTTCAGCGCAAGGAATTTTTGTGGATCCTAGTAAGGTCGAAGCAGTTCTTAACTGGGAGCGACCTAGTAATGTTTCTGAGATCCGTAGTTTCTTGGGATTGGCTGGCTATTATAGGCGTTTCATTGACAAGTTTTCTTTGATAGCCAGGCCGATGACTCAGTTGACCCAGAAGGATAGGAAGTTTGTTAGGACTGATGAGTGTGAGTCGAGTTTTCAGATGCTAAAGGAGAAGTTGACTACTGCTCCTGTTTTGGTCTTGCCTTCGGGTTCTGGAGGTTTTGTGGTGTGCTCCAATGCTTCTATGAGTGGTTTAGGATGTGTTTTGATGCAGAACAAGTACGTGATTGCGGATGCGTCTTGATAGTTGAAGCCTCATGAGACGAGATACCCCGTTCATGATCTAGAGTTGGCTGCGATTGTGTTTTCCTTGAAGATATGGCGACACTATCTGTATGGTGAGGAGTTTTTGGTGTACACCGACCACAAGAGTTTGAAGTATATCTTCACCCAGTCATATTTGAATATGAGGCAACGTCGTTGGATGGAGTTGCTTAAGGATTTTGATTGCGAGATACAGTATCAGCATGGGAGGATGAACTTGGTAGCCGATGCTTTGAGTAGAAAAGCCCAGCCGGCGATGTCAGGCCTCGTGCTCACAACAGATAAACACATGCGGAAGCTATCAAAAAGTGGGTAAAATTTTCTCTTTTAGGCCCGACGGTTTTAAACATATAATTTAAAATACAACGATACTTAAAATAAGTTTCCCAAACCATAAAACAATCAACAATAAAGCATACATAATTCAAACATGTATCATATTCCCCCACGGGTACAACAAGAAAGCACAGGGCATCCCCTTGGCTAACTGATACATATATATATGCTATATGCTACTGGGACACACTAGAAACCTCCTGGGGCACCACCAGCTGGGTTGAAACCACGACCAGATGTAGAACCTGGGTTTCCTGAAAACAACGCAACAAAGAAACAAACCAAGCTCCGGAGGGACATGGGGTAAAACCCCAGTACGGAGAGCAATAATACAACAGAAATAAACAGCAACGAATAAAATGCAGGTGCTATGCATGAGACGCCGAAGAACACGGAAAGCTCGACCCACAAGGGAGCTAAGGAACTCAAACATAGCTCCAAGAATTTCCAACAACAACCAGTGGCCACGGGGCGTGATGCAGGTGCTATGCATGAGACGCCGAAGAACACGGAAAGCTCGACCCACAAGGGAGCTAAGGAACTCAAACATAGCTCCAAGAATTTCCAACAACAACCAGTGGCCACGGGGCGTGTTCACAGTGTGGTAGTGAGCCACTCGCCATGATACTACACCCACTTACCGGATGCATCAAACAACTCAACCTGCTGTTGTCTCGCCCATGAACTGTGGTAGTTAACCACTCGGCGCATGGTGGCTACGATCCCAGCAGGGAGATGAGAGTGCGGTATTTCCGCTCGCCCTCACATCCTGGTAAGATAGAACAACAATACAACAATGGTACAAAGACTACCAAAACTGGAAAGGAATACCATGCGTGTATACAGCATGCGGGAATGCAAGCATATAAACATATGCAACGTAGCAAATACACAAATAGCATACACAATCCTCAACAGGACGCAACCAGCAGGCACGGCAACTCCACATACCAGCGACTACAATTCATCCAAGCCATAACTTCGCTGTAAAACAAGCTCAAATCCTTACCTTATACTGAGTCAACAACTAACCCTGCGAGAAATCCCGAAGACTCTGGTAAAAGCCTGTTAAACACACGGCATACACAACTTAAATCTAACAGGTTTCTAAACCAGCTCACGGCTGGGAGTCTCACTCGACCAGCTGCTCCATATACCTCAACAATTACATAGAAAGCTTAAAAACTATGGCTAGGAACAAGGTCTCACCGAAAACCAGAACGTAGCTCTACCAAATCGACGCAACACTCGAACGGCAGCAACTTCGTGTTCCTCGACTAGACAATTACAGCTTCTAAAAATGGTATGAATTGGAAGAGCTTCTCAAGAGGAGTCCAACGCTACCTCGCACGAGCAAAACAACCACCGGAAAGCTCACGGCTGAACAGTGTTCTAGGGTTCGAAAGATAAGTAACGAAAGGCTGGAAATATTTGCTAAGTATGGAATTGATACCACAATTCGAAGACCAAGTCTTCCTATAAATAGCACCTGCAACGACTGGAAATCAATACCAATAATTGTCCACCGACAAAACCAGTCGACACCAACAATTTCCCAAACCAGCAGACGCAAGAACCAACAGCTGATTTCTCCAACAATCGATAAAATAACTAACGGCTGGTTCTCAAAACGGCGTCGCACCAACTTACTCAAACGACGTCGCATACTATACCAGCAGCTGAGTATCCAGTCGCAAGAACAAAACAACGCAACGCTTCTCTCTGCTGGTTCCAGTCGCAACCTCAAAACGCAGCGTTGCAACTAATTCAAACGACGTCGCTCCACTGACGTCATCCAGTCGCTATCTCTCGCGAAAATCAAGCAGCAAGCAAACAGCGGCGAAACTCACTCGCAGCTGGACTCCCAGTCGCAACAACGAAACGACGACG
>KQ995704.1:107739-127909 GCA_001598015.1 Dorcoceras hygrometricum
CTGGTTTTGGGCGCGCCGCGCGATGATGCGCGTGCATGTGCGCGCGGCGGGGAGAGGGGGCCGCCGCACACGGTGGCGGCCGGCGGCCAACTTCAAGGTTTTGATTTTCGTTTCAATCGATTCAATCTGAAAATTTAAGATTTGATACAGTATGGCATAAGTGTATTGATCAGATCCGAAAACCTTGGCTCTGATACCACTGTTGGGGAACCACGCCGGATCCGGATCACGCCTCCCGGCGAGGCAGCGGAAGAACAAAAAATGGCCGGGAGACGATCAATACAATTCAATACAAATAGATAATCTATGACATTCATAGGGCGTTTAGATTGCTACCTTGCTGGCAACTCGTGCCTGGCTCCGACCATTTTCTCGAGGAAACCGAAACTTCACGGTAGATAGCGGTAGACTACGTCAATCAGGTCCATGACCGGATGCGAGACTCCTTCATCTGCCTGCACTAGAAGGCCTGATGAGATTGACGCGGACGGATTCTCCTCGTCAAGTTGGCCGGAACAATTTTCCGGCGACACAAGGCGGCGGCGGCGGCGGCCAAGCTTAGGTTTAGGGTTAGGAGAGTTAAGTGTGTTGTTTATATTAAAGCCTAAGTCTATATTAAATAGACTTAGTGATGGATTTGGATCCGGCCCAACGGGCCCGGGTCCAACGGATGAACATTCGGTTTATCCCCATCACCGAGACTTCATCGTAACTCCGATCGCTGATCAGATCGGACCGATCAACTCAGTTTTCAAAACTGAACACTATAATCTGAAAAACCAATTTTCAGAACCCCAGTGCAAAATGACCGTTTTGCCCCTCAACAGCGAGAAATCCCGATTTGACCCCTGTGTACTTTTAGGAAGTCGCACTCCCCGAAATCCTCTTCTCATGCTCAACAGATTGAGCTCAGTATCCGTGCGGGAATTTTGAATCCAGTATTTGTGTGACCCTCAATGGTTCAGGGATACAGCTAGCCGTGGGCCCACAACCATTGCGGCTCCGGAATCATAATTCCGGACTTGCCCAACGGATCATGGTAAGAGCGTCTAGCAACATCGCCCCATGATCCCCTAGGTATCACTGATAGTGCCTGCAAGAACCAGGTGGTCGTGGTTAGCGTACAGTACGGTCCTTTCAACCCATATATCCCGATCAGATCAACGACCATTGGTAAATCGAGATTCGCTATAGATCCGATAGCTATGCATACATCTTGGAGATCGAACAGTGACATCGTGAGTGTAACTAGGTAAACACATTTACCTAAAACACTTCTAATACTCTGGCCAGAGATTTATACACTATTATCCCCTCATATAGCATATGATATCCACGCATGTCTGAGAGCGGTGAATCCTCGACAACGATGCATCGACTCCTACATGCATCGGGGTCTCACCCAATCTCGCCGCCTGATGACCCCAAGTGAGTCGGCAAACGAGTCAAAGTGAGACGCCTATCATGTAGAGTCTCAATGACGTTTCGAGTCGTGAGGACTAATCAGTACAACCAAGACCTCGGACTTATCCACTCGACAAATGGTAACCACTTGGAAAGTCCGAACGAGGGTAGTTCGATAGATCACCAGGTCACTATCTATCTGCATGCTCAGAACATCACAATGTTCCCTACCAATGTAACATGGTACTTCGCATCGCAGATACTAGTCTCTAGCTTGGGCGGCCTTATCCTCATTTTGACGGCCCAATCGACTAGGAACGTGTTCAGAATACATAGTGACTATTAGATGTGTTTCATGATAGCCTTCATACCCACTATCATATATAACATAAACTTCGGTGTATTCTAGGTCTTTACTTAACGCAATTTTTAATAATTATACAACACAATGAAAGTAAAGATTGCCATATAAAAAAATGCGATATCATATATTAAAGATTGTTTCATACAAGAGTCTATAAACCCACACGCCACAAGTTGGCTAGTTGGGCATCTACTCTAACATGTGAATGAACTCCAATGCTAATTTTTCTTGAGAATTTGTTTTCAAAATATTTTACTGCTCGATGAAAACCTCAATGCCGAGTTACCAGCTTGGAAGGTTCTCAGTGATTTTTGTTGTATCGTGTCAATAAAATTAATTTTATGTGGAAGAAACACGATTCAACAGTGAACAGTTAGACAAATGCGCAAATGCAAAAGATAAGGGATCAAGAGATTTGTTTTTGGAAGTTCGGAGTTAATTCTCCTATGTCTCCCCTTCTTCATCAATGGGATGGATTTACACTAGAATATTTGATTTATACAACTCTTTGTACAAAACTGATCCGGCAGCCATCAATTGCTAGAACTCCTAGCACTCAACTACGAACATAGACCCGCGATCTGGTTCGAAATACAATGAACACTGTACTAAGCTGTTTGTACAAATCTAGCACTCATCACTCTCTGTTTATGATTTAAAGTGATTGATCAATGCTACAGAGTGCATGTACAGATGTTTGTGTTACACAAAGAATTGAATAAGCAATATGTGTGCGTGTGTCACTTGCTGTGAGCTGGTTTTGAGAATACGACTCAGTTTTTTCTTTTGAAAGCTTGTAGGTATGTAAGTCTTTGATTTCATTGCAATTGGTAACATCTTCATAGCCGATCTGCTCTTCTATTTATACTCTTTGGATACAACGGTAATAAACGTTACCAGTAGACACGTCGAATATATCCAAATTGAAATTCTTGTGTAGACATAAATGCTTGTACGATGTTTGTACATCATCATTAAATGCATTTCCCCTTTTAGTAACTCTGCGCCGTCTTCAGTTTGAACCAAATCTCTGAGTATCTGGAATTAGCTCAAACTAGTTCCAACAACTATGAATCAATGCAGAGAGGTAAAATGTATCACATAAATCTATACGTAGCCTCAAACATTCTAAAATTCATTCTGCTAAGTTGTATTTACTTAGCTGGTTTCCCGATCTAGTAGCTGTTCATTGAACTGCTTTTCTAATCTGATTTTTATGTTGATCAGATTCAATGTGTGCTGAACTGATCTGATTTTGTCTTCGTTTTGTACTGAACCAGATAACAGTCTTTGTACACCTATATCTGTAACAAGATAACATCAGTAGAACAATATTGCTGCGAGCTGGTTTATCCAACCAGCTGGTCTGTTACACCTCTTTACGTTCCGAGCCGTTATCTCAATTATTCTAAAAACCATTGTTCTATCTGCTCTTCTCAACTGATGTAGTTTCGATTTGTTTCTACTCTTCCGAGCTTGAGTTTCCTGAACTAGCTTGTCCTTAACCAGCTGATCGTCTTTGACCACTTGACTGAATTACCTTAGCTGGTTTGTCCTTTGACCAGCGTAACTGAATATCCTGAGCTGGTTTGTCCTTAATCAGCATGACTCAGCTCTGATCTTGTTTATTTGATCAACGTTGTAATCCCTTTCCAGATCTTGTACCTTTGAGCTGATTAATCTCTTTTATTTGTATTCACCAAACTTATGAAATTAACTCTAACAATTTCCTCCTTTTTGGTGATGACAAAACTTGCGCATAAAAAGAAATTTTATTAAACTGTTAAGAACTTTATACAAAAGTCAGCCGTTCAATCTAAAAATACTAAATCCGCCCTAAATCCTACAACCGTCTTCTCTTTTTACTGCTAGTCCCTTCCCCTTTTTGGCATCACGAAACTCCTTTATACAATCAACCATTTTAGCGAGCTATGATTTTACTAAGGCAAGTTCATCCACAAGATGCTGTTGGCTATCTGCAAAATGACGAACCAGATTATTCCCCAGTTCGGCGACGTGTCTCTTGAACTTCAAGGTGGTGTGCTTCGCCATGAATGCATCATCTTGATTCGTTCGACATTTAATCCTATGGAAGATATAGTATCCTTTAGAGAGATGAACTCCGTAACAATAACAATTGTTTCTTGGGGTTCAGAGACCGTAATTTGTTGTGGACAGGCGTGGAAAAAATCTTGTTTGTTGATTGTGCTGTTATTCTCGATGCTATTGCCAGTATATACAACCATCTACAAATTAGAAGGACTAGGACCCTGACGGTCCTCACTATCTTCATCGTTAATGGAGAAGTTTCCAGAAGAACCACAACTTGGACTAGAGTGGGTTGGACCATTTTGAGGCTGGTCCTCTTCCTCAGGAGCCGGTTGCTCCAGGACCTGTTGTCCATCCATTGGACCCAAATTCTCCTTATCTGGATCCTGATGCTCTACCTCTGCCTCTCTTTCCTCCACAGTCTCAACAGTCCTAACAACTTCTTCAACCTGCCATTCCGTTGTTGGTTTTGGAGCCTGATGCTCGCCTCTGACTACCCAAAAGGTGAGCTGCATCACATTCTGTGCTTTCCATTCGGACCAGGATATGCCAGGAGTGATATCGATTGAGTCAGCATGGTCTATAGATCTTTCTAGAAATTCAGTAGGTAGACCAGCTTGAACTTGACATAAATTAACACTCCTCCGAGCTTCGACCAATTCAGCCTTCAAGAAACTGATAGACATGAAGTCCATTGTGGCTGATGGCCTTTCCTTTGCAAAATTCTTCCAATGTTCAGCAACAGTGTGGCGTACATAATACCCAAAAATCCGTGACCTGATGATCTCCCGTATTTGCAGCAATTGAGATACCCGATCCGTCTTAGCCCATAGAAGCAGTTGATCTTAAATTTTGGCATATGCTTCCACAAGACTTATTGACTTGACCCTGTTCAGTCTATACCCTGTGTGGAGCCTACGCAATTGGTCGAACATGTGAATTTGATGATCCACCTTCCCCTGATACCTTGAAGTACCAAAAGGTAGTGCTCCTCCAATGGGTTTGGTCTGTTCAGGCATTGAAGCAGCTCCCTAACTTTTGCCGTTGGGTCAATCTTTGGTAAAAAGTGCTTGACCCAGTTTATCTCTTTAATCTGTATCGGAGCATGAAAACCTTTACTAGCAGAAGTTATGGACTACTACTGAGCTGGTTTCTCAGGTCCAGACCTGACCACTATTGTACCCTTGTTTGGAACAGACTCCATATATGTTTGGTTACCACACTCTTGCTCAGTTGCGGTGGAGGCACCATCAGCCTGTTTCACCACTTCTGAAGTTGTCTCCAAAGTGGCTTCTGGTCCACCAGCGTGTTGGATCTGTTTTGCAGATCAGAATCTAAGTTTTGATTCACATAAAATCTGCTTCTATTGTACTAACGCTCTACATGAGATGCGCAGCTCGCTAAGACTGGATTAGACATTATCCAAAACTGGAACAGTGAGGGGACGCCCAAGCTGGTCAGTTGAAGCTATCTTTGCTGGTACAGTAAGAAATCTGCTTCTATTGTACTAACGCTCTACATGAGATGCGCAGCTCGCTAAGACTGGATTAGACATTATCCAAACTGGAACAGTGAGGGGACGCCCAAGCTGGTCAAGTTGAAGCTATCTTTGCTGGTACAGTAAGGGGACGCCCGAGCTAGAACAGCACTGTCTTTACCATGTCAATGAAGACATCAAGCTGGTCAACCAGATTGGTAAAAGAGAAGAGCAGTTCAAGCACAGAATCAAGGGCAGATTGATGTGCAGTGATTGAAGCGTAGAGTTGTTCGAAGTGCGGATCAAGTGCAGCGCACAAGATCAGTGATTGAGTGCAAAGACAGGTGCAATCACAGTGATCGAGTGCAGATCCGATCACCAGCGGAGTACACTATACCTCGCTGAACAACCAGCTAAAGGACCAGCTGGAAGGTCAGCAAGGAATTTAGAGCTGTTTCACCGAGAAGAGAGACTTGCTAGAAGTTCCCACCTTGGAAGAGGAAGAATCTGCATGCTGGTGGGGCACTCGAGTAGTATTCATAGAGCCAAGATGGTTCATCTAAGAAAACCAGCTTGGGGAACAGCTCAATTGAAGAATCTGCTCAGATAAAGGAATCATATTGAAAACCAGCTGGTTAAGGACAAACCAGCTGGAAAGAATCTTTAGGAGCAGAGCGTGATATAAGATTTATTAGCTCTGAAGATGATGAAGGTCAGCTCAAGATAAGATCAGCGGACAAGAGCAAATTAGAAAAGTTGCTCAAGAGCGGTTGCAAACGAGTGTAGAATAAGAGATCTTTGAAGAAGCAACCAACTGTAACAAGACCAGATCGATGCAGATAAGATTGATGAACAAGCTGGCAAGCTGGTTAAGGTCAAAGTAGCTCAGGTATCATGACAGATGCTATCAATTCGACAAGCAAGAGGATTTGAGTACAATGTAAACTACAAATACTGTTTAGTATTAAAATCGACTTGCTTGAATAATCTTCTCAGATCAGTGGTCACGTGACTAAAGTGAATAAAAGCCTACGACGCATTTATGACAAAGGACGCAAAGTAAAACAGTGTCAGAAGACCTTTCAACGTCTACTACTTTGTGTCCAACGGGCAAATTACTGCACAAGGCTATAGAATAGAGCACAAGAAACTGATTGAAGCAGAGCTGAGAAGAGCGAAGTCATAACAGTGTTGTCCAAACCAAAATGTAAACATCGGAAGATAGCACAACACTGAACCTGGGAAGACAATGAAAAACCAGCTCGTATAGGAGCACTTCCCAGGGTGTGAGAATACATTTGAGAGAGAACATACACTGTATATTTCTCACACACAGATTCACACACATATGAGAGCTGAGAGCTTAACAGAATAGTTTAGTGAATCAAATCAAACGACTTCCATTTTAGTCTTTGGACAGAGACGTTAAACAAATCTAGTTGTCTTTCGCATTGAAACGTTAAAGAAGTGTCGTCCTTCTCACTGAGGCATAAAAGAAGGGTTTTTAGTCACACAGCTTGCGGGCTGGTGTGCAGTGGTGTTGTTAGGAGTTCTTGCGGCTGCGGGTCATAGGAGTGGGTTGCAGCGAGGGTCTTTGTAATCAAAGTCTTCTAGTGGATCCTTCCCATTGCGGAAGAAGGGGAGACGAGGAGAGTTAGCTCCGAACTTCCATAAACAAATTCAGCGTATTTTCTTTACAACTTTCAGTATTTACATATTCATGCATAGGATATTTGTTTATACGCATAAAACTATTTATTTGGCCTTCGAACGTTAGAGTGCAGTTTGAGTTATTTACGCATGTTTTATTTACATTACTCAATCTGTATCTCGATGCACAAAGTATTCAAGGACACTGAGCTATTGAAGCTCAATACAAGTTAACCAGATTGTTCGGTCGTGTGTCGAGCTGGCTTCAGCATTCAGCTGGAATTAGCATGTTGAGCGCTTGCTTTGTATCAAGCTGGTTTCAGCTTCCAGCTGGAACCAGTTTGGTTATCGCAACCCGGCTTAAATTCCTTGCTGAATCCTGCGTCTTATCATTCGATCTGGTTACACCCTATAAGTACTGATTACTGTAAAAACAATAAATATATAGGGGGTAAAATCGATCCCCAACACAGTGGTTGAAGTCTTGACAGCCTTGGCTGGGATATCCGGAGTGGGACCAGGTTGGGATGCAGCCTGGTGAGCAGCAGTAGGCTTCACCTTCCTTGTTTTCTTTGTCTGGTACTTCTTTGTGATCAGCACCGGTGGAACATACACATTAGATTCAAAGTCTGAAGACTCTACATACAATTTACGCTTAGCGCCACCTCTCTTCAGCTTCGACAGCAGGCGTGAGTCGGCTTATGAGCTGGTCCGAGACTTGGACTTCACTGGAGTAGCTTGGCTCCCAGCTTTCATTTGCGTGCTCTTAACAACTTTCAGCTTTTTCCCTGCTTGAACAAACTTTTCCTTCCTTTTTGTTTGCATCTCCACAACCGCCTTCTCTTTCTTCTTAGTCTCACCCGCTTCCTTCTGAATACTATCAACATTGGAGTGTTGTTCACTTACTCTAGCACCCGAAATCCTGCTGGTCTCACCAGCTGGACCAACCTTCAGATTTTTCTTGATATAGGTGTGAACCGATTTGTTGTTCGACACCTTTTGCGGGTGCAACTTCACCAACTCTCCAAGGTCCTATTTTACCATATTTTGCAGCAGAACACTCACTTGCACCGCAAAACCTTGTGACTGCTTTGTAGGCGTGTTCACCATCGCCACCAAATTCTGAAACATAACCTGTGTGCCCAATTGACTTTCAAACTAGCACTGATGGCTACCATCGGATCAAACTTCTCGCTTGTAACCACGTAAAACGAACCAAATTTGGCACATAGTGCCTTTGCAACTATGTCATGCAACAGGAGATATTGCATTTTCATCTCTTTCTTCTTATTAGGTGCCCTGAATGGCACGTCAGTACCTGAAAAATTCAGTCGCATTTCTGCCACAGTCTTGGATGGAATATAAGAAAACCAATAAGCCCTTCAGTGGATAGACCAAAAGCTTCGACAAACACATCCTTCGTCAATGTCAGTTTCCGATTGCCGATGAAACTTAAAATCGTTCCCGCAATAACTTTCGCATTAGCGAAGAATTCAACCACTTCGGCCTCATAAACTGAACCGGATGCCTCCAGAAACCCCTTAAGCCCTGTGTCCTCCAAGGACTTAAACATTTTGGCCATTCCAGTACGCTCCATGGCGAGCACAGACTCAAAATCAACCTGCATAGCGTTGATGAAGAAAGAAGCGGCCATTTTGATTATTAAAGGGTAGGAAGTAAAGAAAAAGGATTGCAAGAAAATGCTGGAAATTTCTTGCTAAATGGCTCGAATGCGCCAAAATTTGAAAGCGTACTGTAAAAAGTAAAGTGAATTTGTTTATGTACGAATGAGGAGAGAGAAGGGTTTTAAAATGGACATGTGTCATCATCTAAAGAAAAGTCATTTGAAATTATGAATACATTACCGTCCGATTTTTTAAATAATTTGAAAGGACAAACCAGTCTCAGTCGTTCGATTTTATTTACCAGCAAGGAAGCAATTAATCCAAACACCGTGATAACATGTCGCTATACATGCCCCAAGTTGGACCAGATCAGCACTATGCTGACCAGCTACAAAGAAAATAGCGGACCTTTGTGTTATCTATTGGAATTATATTGTTCCCCCTGAACGTGTTCATGCAAAATGCAGTCATGACATATCCAAGAGATCTAAAATGTTTCTAAAGTAAGAGAACTTAGCGTCCGGTAGAGGCTTGTTGAAGATATCAGATACTTGCTGATCGGTAGGCACATGCTCCAACAAAACATTTTTCTTTAGCACGTGATCTCGAATAAAGTGATGGTGTATGTCAATATGCTTGGTCCTGGAATGCAGTACGGGGTTCTGAGTGATCGCAATCGCACTTGTGTTGTCTCACAAAATGGGTGCTTCCTGTGCATCAATACCATAGTCCCTGAGTTGTTGTTGAATCCAAAATATTTGAGCGCAACAACTTCCAGCTGCGAGGTACTCTGCCTCAGCCGTGGATGTGGATGTCACCCAAAAATTGACAAGTTTCAATTGTGCTACGCCGATCAAATTTACAAACTGCGTAATCAGCATCACTGTATCCAATCAAATTGAAACTTGAGTCTTTGGGATACCAAAGACCCACGTTCTGTGTGCCCTTTAAGTATTTCAAAATACGTTTAACAACAATGTAGTGTGATTGTTTTGGATCGGTTTGAAAGCTTTCACACATAAAAACCGAGAACATAATGTCCGGTCTGCTTGTGGTTAGGTACAATAGAGATCAAATCATCCCACGATAACCAGCTTCATTTTTATCCAGTTTGATTGAATCACTCATTGGAGTAGCTGCTGACGAATAATATTTCATACCGAACTTATTGAGAAGTTCTTTGGTATATTGAGCTTGATTGATGAAGATCTCATCCTCAAGCTGCTTTACTTGTAAGCCTAGGAAAAATGTTAGCTCCCCCATCATGCTCATCTTGAATTTTTCCAGCATAAGATTGGAAAATTTGTCACAAATCTTGGGATTAGTTGATCCAAAGATGATATCATCAACATAAATCTGTAAAATGAAACGTGATCATTCTTAACAAATTTTAATAATATCTTATCAACAGATCCTATAACGAAATCATGATCTATCAAGAATTTTTACAGTGTATCATACCAAGCTCTAGGATCTTGTTTCAGACCATACAGAGCTTTATCAAGCTTATACACAAAGTCTGTTCTGGTATGATCTACGAAACCAGAAGGTTATGTAACGTAAACTTCCTCATTCAGAATGTCATTTAAGAATGCACTTTTGACATCCATTTGATAAAGTTTAAAGTTCTTAAATGCGGCATATGCAAGAAATATACGAATGGCTTCTAGTCTAGCTACAGGCACAAATGATTCTTCAAACTCTATCCCTTCTTCTTGCCTATAGCCTTGTGCTACTAGCCTAGTTTGTTTCGAACTACGTTGCCATTTTGATCAGTAGGTTTAGGAACTAAATGTCATACTTTTCTACGTTCGAATTGACTAAGTTCTTCTTGCATAGCTTCTATCCAGCTCGGGTCCACTAAGCCCTCTTCTGCCTTATTAGGTTCAACATGCGAAATGAATGCATAATTGAAATATTCGCTTATCATCTGGCCTCGTGTCCTAACAGGTGCAGTAGGGTTACCGATGACCAGCTCGGGTGGATGATTTCTATTCCATCGGAAACCTGGTCTATATGAGGTTGAAGCTTCGTTCTGTTCCCCCTGTGTGTCTGTTGGATCATCTGGAATATCATTTGTTGGATTACCACTCGTTATGCTTGGGCTAGTTATCCACCATCTTGATTGCAATCTAGACCAGCTTGTGTAGCAACTCGAATATCTGCGTTTGTAATTGGCATATCAAGAGCATGCTGGTCATCAGCTTGACATCTGTTTTGTGCCTCTTCCTCACTCGATTAATCCAAATTAGTAGATTCCAGATGAGCGCACAGATCATTTAGCTTTGAAGCTGATGTTGATCTAAAAATGGTTTCATCAAACACCACATGCGCTGATTCTTCAACAGTTAGTGTACTGTTGTTGAAGACTCGATAGGATCTGCTAACAGCTGAGTATCCTAGAAAGATACATGTATTAGATTTGACATCGAAAGCTTTAGGTATGTTTTACCTCTATTATGGATAAAACAACTGCTTCCAAACACCCTGAAATAAGATGTATCGGGTTTCTTGCCGTTCCAGACTTATATGGAGTAACCCATGTCGCTTATTTATCATCTATCTATTCTGGGTATAGCAAGTTGTGTCGACTGCTTCTGTCCAAATTTTTTTTGAAATTCCGGAATCAGCAATCATAGTTGTAGTAGATTCTTTTAAAGTTAGATTTCGATGTTCAGCTAACCCGTTTTGCTGAGGTGTTCTAGCTGCACTCAACTCATGTTTGATTCCAATGTCATCCAGACAAGAGGAAATTTTAGGATTCAAAAACTCTGTTCCTCTGTCATTCCTAATACGGTTGACATTACAAGGTTGCTCATTTTGTAAACGTTTCAAAAGCTTTATCAGCTGGTCGGCAGTTTGATCTTTGGATTTTAAAAATAACACCTAAGTAAATTTGGAAAAATCATCAACGACTACAAGGGTGTATTTCATTCCCCCTAAGCTGGTCACGGGTATTGGACCAAAGAGATCCATATGTAAAAGATCCAGCTTACGTGAGGTTTTGTTACTGCCTCTAGTTTTGAATGTAAATTTTAAATGCTTTCCCAGCTGACAAGCAGAGCAAACCTTGTCTTTTAAAAATTTTATCTTGGGCAGGCCATCAAATAACTCACGCTTACTCAGATTGGAAATTTGTTTTAAAATTCAGATGATTCATCCGCTCATGCCATAGTCAGCTCTTAGAAGAGTCGGATACTAGGAATGTTTGCTCTGTATGCGACTGATCTGACCAACAACCTTGTAGTATTTCCAGATCGATAACATACCAGCACGTGTAACGCCCAGAAATCCTAATTACGTTAATTGAATGCATGACTAGGAGGAAAACCTTAGGATTATTATGATTTTCATGTGATGTATGTGATTATATGATGATTTTATACTTTACGTATACATATCACTTTACGGTACGGTTTGAGACCGGTAAGCGGGGACGAGTCCGGAGACGACCAAATCGAAAATATTTTAATGTTTTAGCACTTTGACATGTTTTAAAGCAAACTATTTTTATTTTATGCACAATTTCCAAAAAAATGAGGTTTTATGCACGGTTACCAAGGGGGACCCGTTTTTCGCCTATACAGGTTATTTTTATGACTTTTACTACACTTTTAAATTTTAGAGGCCCAATATTACGAAAATTAAAGGCTTGAAGTCTGAATTTTAAATATTTTTAAGCCTTTTTAATTAGAGTAGGGCTAGTATATTGATGGGCTTTTATTTCCTTAAATAAAACAAGGTGGAGGGGATTTTTTGTACACTTTTCACTCAACCATCTCCACAATTTCGAAAATTCCTCAAACCCTCCCCACTCATCAGCCGACTTCAGCCTCTTTTCCTCCTAAGTTGACCGAAAAGTTACAAGCATTGATTGAAAGTCAAAGGTGTGCTCTTCTCAATTGTCCTCTGCTCCGGTATCACGTATTTTCGCTTCTTTTCCGATCAAGGCATGTTATATTCCTTCTTTTCTCACCATTTAGATCCTAATATACTTTTTTTACAAATATTATGCATGATACTTGTGTGAATGCTTCAGATCTCTATGTTCATGTTCATGATCATACGTTTTCTCCATGTGCACCTCACGGTTTTGAATTTGTTTTACATGGTTCGATAGATGGACTGCTTGAGTGGTTATGGTTCGATGTTAGGTGGTTCATGGGGGTCCTAGGGATGGCTTGTAGGGGTTCAAAGTGGAGGAATTGTGGTCGAACCGTTGGCTAGAAGAAACACACCGTGCAGTGTGTGAAACTGCGCCGCGCATGCGTCTGCTTCTCAGACTTCGTGCGTCCAGTTGCGTCCATGGTTGGGGCTAGGATTGGTCAGGTTAGGACCGTCTGGACCTGGGGTTGGTCCAGCCGGTGGGGATCCGGACAGTGGTGGCCGGAGCAGTGTGTGCGAAGTGAATGTCGGCGGCCTGTCGCTGCTTGCATGATCCAGTGTGTGTTTTCGTGAGTTAGGTTTTGGTGAATTGTTCGGTTCAATTGAATCGGCTGGTTCGATTGGACAGAACCGGTTCTTTAAGCCTCGAGTAAATTATTTTATGTCCGGTCCGAGTTATTTTATTTTTGGGCCGGGTAATTTTAATTTTTAAAGTCCGAGTCATTTTATCTGGTCAAGTCAAATTTTTAAGTTAAAAATTTAGCTTTGGTCAAAATTGATTTCGGGTCAATGATTTTAAATCAAAATCTATTTTTAAGTTTCTGGAATTTTAATTAAATTGGGATTTTTGTCAAATTAATGGATTTTGGGCCGATATTTATTTTAATAAGTTTTAAGCCCATTTTAACGATGTTGGGCCGAGCCCTTCAAATGATTTTAAGGAGGGTCATTCTTAGTATTTCGGCCAAGTTTGAGTTGGAATAAGCATTTATTTTAATTCTAGAAGGGGGCCTTGGGCCTAGAATTAGTGGGCCAGCAGTTTGAGCAGTCCTTGACCGGGCCGAGGAAAAATAATGCATAGGCCCATGAATATATATTTAATTATATACGTATTATGATATGTATTGAATTATGAATGTTTTTAAGGAAATTAAATATATATTACTGGGCCAAGGTTTTAAGTTGCAATATTTTATGAAATGCATGCATCATGAAAGTTTAAATTATGTTAAGGCATGAATGAAAAATATTTTGAGGGATTGAAGTGTTGTGGGGCAAAGTAATGATGGGAGTTAGCCGGGTAGCCGGGCCCGGAGATCCCCTGTTAATGTATAATGATGAGCTTATGGATCCATGTATGACATCATGGTGAAGTGGCAGCATAGAGGTGTGACATATAGGGATCTTCGTGTGACATCGGGATGAACCACACCGCCACGTACGTTGGTTTATAGATTGATCAATCGAACTAATGGCTCTCACCTCATGGATACGACGCATATGTTCTTTTAAGTTTTGTTATGTTTATGCTATGCCTTAACATATATGTTATATGATGAAGTATGTACGACCACAGTATGATTTAATGTTTAATATCTTTTAAGCACGCATGTCATGAAAAGTATGTTCCTATACTTATGTGCCTGTATGTGGTTTTATTATATGTACCTTGTTATTAGCGGATATAGCATGCTGGGCCTTTAGGCTCACTAGGTTTAAATGGTGCAGGTGAGCATGATGATAATGTTGGTGGCGAGATTACTCCGACCGGCGGTGAGGACGTCTGATGCTCCGCTGCGTCTGCTACCCCGTGACCACTCAGTTATTTTATGCCTTTGCTTTTAGACATGTTTTCCGCAAA
Source organism: Dorcoceras hygrometricum (assembly GCA_001598015.1). Taxonomy (NCBI): domain Eukaryota; kingdom Viridiplantae; phylum Streptophyta; class Magnoliopsida; order Lamiales; family Gesneriaceae; genus Dorcoceras; species Dorcoceras hygrometricum. The sequence continues at coordinate 122,055 of KQ995704.1, forward strand.
CAGTTTTTAAATACTCTGATTTTGATGTTAGCTTGTGCGATGTGGATTTGAGACATTTTGCAGCTGGTTTTAAACGGATGTGGAGACGTTATCTTTAAATGCTTTAAGTTATGTTTTTATTTACAGCTTTTAGTAAATGTTTATTCCACATCGGCTTTCAAAAAAAAAATTTTGAGGTTTAGTATGTTTCAACTTGGTATCAGAGCGGTGGTTCTGGTGGGGTACTAGCCTGCTGCGTGGAGCTCGGAAGTCGCACTGCCAGTCTGTGAGTTTTATTTTTTTACGATTTATGATTATTTTGCATGCTGCATGTTATCTTTACCTTAGATTTTAAGGGTTAGATGCCTAGTCATGCACGTAGATTTACGTTATAAGGTTTTGGTGTACCAGAACAATGCCTCCCCGTCGCATTAGAGAGCAGCAGCAGGATGACGCCGTTTGAGAGGGCTAACATGGAGATGTTAGTCGGGATTACCAGATTATTGGAGCGTCAGACGGAGTGACCCGGGAAGTCGCATGAGGAAGACATGGCTGAGAGGTTCCACAAACAGGGACCTAAGGAGTTTTCTAGCACTACAGGTCCGCTCGTTGCTGAGGAGTGGATCCGATCCATGGAGACTATCTATGATTTCATGGGTCTGACGGACGCTGACAAGGTCCGTTGTGAGATTTTTATGCTGAAGGCAGATGCCGCTCTTTGGTGGAAGGGCACAGTGGTTGGACTACATCTGGATAGCTTGACGTGGGGAGAGTTCAAGAAGGTCTTATTTGAGAAGTACTTTACCGTGGATGTTCGGAGCCAGCTGATTCTGGAGTTTATGAGTCTCCGTAGAGAGACAAATCTGTTGCAGAGTATGTTCAGCAGTTTGAGCGGGGATGTCCCTTTGTACCCGCGATTGCCACCGTAGAGAGTGATAAGCTGAGGCAGTTCACTGATGGACTGCGACCGGACATCCGCCACGATGTAAACATGGCGGACGTGGAGACCTATATGGCGGCAGTGAACAGGGCTTACCGGTCCGAGAGGGGCCGGAAGGATATGAGGGAGGACTATCAGAGGAAGAGGCAGATGCAGTCGTCCGTCAGGGGCCAGTCTTCGCATCCTCCAGCGAAGAGACCATTTCAGGGGCCTTCTAAGGGCCCAAATCAGCAGGGACAGCAGTAGTATAGACCACAGGGCCAGAAGAGGCCACAACAGCAGGGGGCCAGCGCCCCTAAGCCCGGAGGATATCAGACCTGCAAGGAATGCAACAAATAGCATCCCGGACCGTGCATGATAGGATCAGGGAAATGCTTTCATTGCAAGGAACCAGGACACATTTCCAGGGATTGCCCGAAGAAGAGACAGACCACGGGTCGTGTCTTTGTGATGCAGGCAGAGGCGGAAGACCTGGACACTACCTTACTTACGGGTATTCTACTTTAAGATTTCCGCCATTTATTTGAATTGTGAGTTTAGTAATTGTTGTGACGGATTGCATGCTGAGTAGGACACTACTAGGAGATTCATGACTTAGACTGGTTGAACTTAGTGGGAATATATGCCTTCTAGGACTTCTATGCGATCTTGGACAGTAGGGCTAGCTAACCTAGAATATGTGTTAGGCATCTGAACTACTTGTTGATACCTAGTTTAACTGTAAGCGCGTGCCTGTGTGCTGTGTTTGTTTCAGGAGAGATTCGTGTGCTTGGTGTTACTACCCTTGCATTACTGGACTCAGGGGAGACCCACTCGTTTATTTCGAGTGCGTTCACGCAGAGGATGGGTATTACACCGGAGAGCTTGGGTGTGGCTCTCGCAGTGACGGTCCCGTCAGGAGAGGAGTTGACGATGACCAGCGTGGTTCAAGGATTGACGATGATGTTCCAGGATCATGCAGTCCAAGAAGATCTAGTGGTATTGCCGATGTCGGGATTCTATCTCATCCTAGGCATGGATTGGCTGACAGAGTTCGGAGCAGTGATTGATTTTCAGAGACGGACAGTTTCTATCAGACCGCCAGGGCAGGAGGCCTTCTTATTTGAGGCAGCTAGGAGGCCGTGGAATCCCAGATTCATATCGTTCATACAGGCCAGGAAGCTAGTCGAGAACGAATGTCAGGCGTTCTTGGCCAGTGTTACTGCTTCAGGAGATTCAGTAGGCCCTTCGTTGTCTGATGTGGAGGTAGTCAGGGACTTCACAGATGTTTTCCCCGACGATGTCGCAGGAGTTCCACCAGCGAGAGAGGTGGAGTTTTCTATTGAGCTTATGCCAGGTACAGTTCCTATCTCTAAGGCACCGTATCGTTTGGCTCCTACCGAGATGAAGGAGCTTAAGGAGCAGATTCAGGAGTTGTTGGATAAGGGGTTCATTCGCCCTAGGTTTTCTCCATGGGCGCGCCAGTTCTGTTTGTGAAGAATAAGGATGGTAGCATGAGGTTGTGTATTGAATACGGGAGTTGAACAGGGTTACCGTGAAGAACAGATATCCACTCCCAAGAATTGAGGATTTATTCGATCAGTTGCAGGGAGCTTCAGTGTTCTCGAAGATTGATCTGAGATCTGGCTATCATCAGCTGAGAGTTAGAGAGGAGGACGTGTCTAAGACTGCTTTTCGGACACGCTACAGCCACTACGAGTTCTTGGTGATGCTGTTTGGTCTGACGAACGCCCCAGCGATTTTGATGGATCTGATGAACAGGGTATTCAGGCAGTATCTTGACCAGTTCATCATTGTGTTCATCGACGACATTTTGATCTATTCAAGGATCTTTGAGGAGCATAGGCAGCACTTGCAGACGGCTTTACAGACTTTGAGGGAGCACAAGTTATACGCCAAGTTCAGCAAGTGTGAGTTTTGGCTAGAGCAGGTGGCTTTTTTAGGACATATTGTGTCGAGAGATGGGATTTTTGTTGACCCATCGAAAGTGGAAGCAGTGCAGAACTGGGGGATGCCGAAGAATGCAGCGGAGATTCGCAGTTTCTTGGGCTTGGCAGGTTATTATCGCAAATTCATCAAGGGCTTATCCTCTATTTCAGTGCCCTTGACAGCCTTGACAAAGAAGAATGCGAAGTATGTGTGGAGCACCGACTGTCAGAGGAGCTTTGATCAGCTGAAGGAGGCCCTTACTTCAGCTCCAGTATTAGCTATGTCAGTGGACCACGAGGAGTTTGTGGTTTATACAGATGCTTCCTTGAGAGGATTTGGTGCAGTTCTGATGCAGGGAGGTAAGGTTATTGCCTATGCGTCGAGACAGCTGAAGAGTTATGAGCAGAACTATCCGACGCACGATCTGGAGCTTGCAGCAGTAGTGTTCGCACTGAAGATTTGGAGATACTATTTGTACTGCGAGTAGTGTCAGATTTTCACCGACCATAAGAGCCTCAAGTACTTCTTCACCCAGAAGGAGCTGAATATGAGGTAGCACTGATGGCTAGAGTTGGTGAAGGACTATGACTGTGACATTAGCTACCACCCGGGTAAGGCTAATGTGGTAGCAGACGCTTTGAGCCAGAAGACTTCAGTGGTGGCGTGTTTAGCAGTTGAGCGACCACTATAGACCTAGATTCAGAGATTTGGGTTGGAGTTTTATTCATGAGGTTGTGCGCCTAGCCTCGCAGTACTCACAGTTCAGCCGACTCTTCGAGATCGGATTAGGGACGGCCAGGCTGCATATGAGCAGTTACAGCAGTGGAGACAGAGAGACGAGGCTAGAGGACGAGGGTTGTACACAGTCGAGGATGGGATTACTCATTTCAGGGGTCGCATGTGGGTACCCAATACTGAGAAGTTGAGAGCTGATATCTTATCTGAGGCCCATGCATCGACGTATTCCATTCACCCAGGGAGTACGAAGATGTACAGGGATTTGCAGACACTTTACTGGTGGTCAGGGATGAAGAGGGATATCGGACGATTTGTATAAGAGTGTTTGACGTGTCAGCAGGTCAAGGCAGAGCACCAGAGACCAGCAGGGTTACTACAGCCACTCCCTATCCTTGAGTGGAAATGGGAGAACATCACGATGGATTTTGTGGTTGGTTTACCCAGGAGTCCCAGAGGCCTTACGGCGATTTGGGTGATTGCGGATCGACTCACCAAGTCCGCACACTTTCTACCGGTGAAGACCACTTTCACATTGGCGCAGTATGCAGAGCTATACATTAGGGAGATTGTCAGGCTGCATGGCATACCAGTCTCTATTGTGTCAGATAGGGATTCCAGGTTTACTTCTGCATTTTGGAGGAGCTTGCATGCTGCATTGGGGACCAAGCTATCATTTAGTACGGCTTTTCACCCGCAGACAGACGGTCAGTCGGAGAGAGTCATCCAGATTCTTGAGGATTTACTGAGAGCCTGCGTGATAGATTTCCAGAGTGCGTGGGATTCTAGGTTGCCCTTGGTAGAATTCACGTACAATAATTTTAATGTTTTAGCCCTTAGATATATTTTAAAGCAAAATATTTTTATTTTATGCACCATTTCCAAAAAAAATGAGATTTTATGCACGGTTACCGAGGGGGACCCGTTTTTCGCCTATACGGGCTATTTTTATGACTTTTACTACATTTTTAAATTTGAGAGACCCAATATTATGAAAACTAAAGGCTTGAAGTCTGAATTTTAAATATTTTTAAGCCTTTTTAATTAGAGGAGGGCTAGTATATTGATGGGCTTTTATTTCCTTAAATAAAACAAGGTGGAGGGGCTATTTTGTACATTTTTCACTCAACCATCTCCACAATTTCGAAAATTCCTCAAACCCTCCCCACTCATCAACCGACTTCAGCCTCTTTTCCTCCTAAGGTGACCGAAAATTTACAAGCATTTATTGAAACTCAAAGGTGTGGTCTTCTCAATTGTCCTCCGCTCCGGTATCACGTATTTTCGCTTCTTTTCCGATCAAGGCATGTTATATTCCTTCTTTTCTCACCATTTAGATCCTAATATACTGTTTTTAGAAAGATTATGCATGATACTTGTGTGAATATTTCACATCTCTATGTTCATGTTCATGATCATACGTTTTCTCCATGTGCACCTCACGGTTTCGAATTTTTTTTACATGGTTCGGTTGATGGACTGCATGAGTGGTTATGGCTTGATGTTAGGTGGTTCATGGGGGTCCTAGGGATGGCTTGTAGGGGTTCAAAGTGGAGGATTTGTGGTCGAACCGTTGGCTAGAAGAAACACACCGTGCAGTGTGTGAAACTGCACCGCGCATGCGTCTGCTTCTCAGACTTCGTGCGTCCAGTTGCATCCATGGTTGGGGCTAGGATCGGTCAGGTTAGGACCGGCATGGACCTGGGGTTGGTCCAGCCGGCGGGGCTCCGGATAGTGGTGGCCGGAGCAGTTTGTGCGAAGTGAATGTCGGCGGCCTGTCGCTGCCTGCTTGATCCAGTGTGTGTTTTCATGAGTTAGGTTTTGGTGAATTGTTCGGTTCAATTGAACCGGCTGGTTCGATTGGACCAAACCGGTTCTTTAAGCCTCGAGTAAATTATTTTAAGTCCGATCCGAGTTATTTTATTTTTGGGCCGGGTAATTTAAGGTTTTAATGTCCGAGTCATTTTATCGGGTCAAGTCAACTTTTTAAGTTAAAAATTTAGCTTTGGTAAAAATTGATTTCGGGTCAACGATTATAAGTCAAAATCTATTTTTAAGTTGCTGGAATTTTAATTAAATTGGGATTTTTGTCAAATTAATTTATTTTGGGCAGATATTTATTTTAATGAGTTTTAAGCCCGTTTTAACGATGTTGGGCCGAGCCTTTCAAATGATTTTAAGGAGTGTTATTCTTAGTAGTTGGGCCAAGTTTGAGTTGGACTTAGCATTTATTTTAAGTCTAGAAGGGGGCCTTGGGCCTAGAATTAGTGGG
>KQ995704.1:135657-145876 GCA_001598015.1 Dorcoceras hygrometricum
TGATGCTGCAATGTACTCAGCCTCAGTGGTTGAATCCGCTATGGTGTCTTGCTTGGAACTCTTCCAAGAGACAGCACCACCATTGAGCATGAATACAAATCCAGAGGTTGATTTCGAATCATCCATGTCACACTGGAAGCTAGAATCAGTGTAGCCTTCCAGTTTCAGTTCACCACCCTCGTAGACCATGAACATATTCTTAGTTCTTCGTAAGTACTTAAGAATATCCTTCACGGCCTTCCAATGCAATTGGCCGGGGTTGTCCTGGTAGCGGCTCGTGACACTCAGAGCATATGCGACATCCGGTCTAGTGGAGATCATGCCATACATAATACTACCTATTGCCGAGGCATATGGCACACGTGTCATACTCTCTATCTCCTCATCAGTCTTCGGAACATAGACTTAGATAGAGTGACCCCGTGACACATAGGTAGGTGTCCTCTCTTGGACTCTTCCATAGAGAATCTCTTAAGTATGGTATCGATGTAGGTGGCTTGGGTGAGTCCGAGCATCCGTTTCGATCTATCCCGATAGATCTGTATTCCGAGAATATAGGATGCTTCACCCATGTCCTTCATCGAAAATCTACAAGACAATCATACTTTAGTTGACTGCAGCATTCCTACATCATTCCCAATGAGTAGAATGTCATCAACATAAAGTACGAGGAATGTGACAGCGCTTTTAACTACCTTCTTATAAACACATGGCTCCTCAGGATTCTTAATGAAACCGAATTCCTTAATTGTTTCATCGAATCTCAGGTTCCAACTTCGCGATTCTTGTTTGAGACCGTAGATCGATCTCTGAAGCTTGCATACCTTATGCTCGCTTCCAACAGATGTGAAACCCTCAGGCTGCGTCATGTAGATCTCTTCCTTAATGTTTCCATTAAGGAACGCAATTTTCACATCCATTTGCCATATCTCATAGTCGTACCATGCGGCCATGGTTAACAAGATTCTAATTGACTTGAACATTGCGACTGGCGAGAAGGTTTCATCATAGTAAACACCTTGCCTTTGAGTGTAACCTTTCGTGACCAGTCGTGCCTTGTAGGTCATTACCTTACCATCAGGCCCAAGTTTCCTCTTGTATACCCATTTGCACCCAATAGGAACAATTCCTTCGGGAGGATTAACAAGAGTCCAAACTTGGTTAGCATGCATTGAGTCAAACTCAGACTGCATTGCTTCAAGCCACAAATTAGAATCAGCATCGGAGATTTCCTCCTTGAAAGTCCTTGGATCAGATCCAACAACTTGATCACCTTGATCATCTTCAAGGAGAAAACCATATCTCTCAGGAGCCCTAGGAACCCTTTCGGATCTCCTAGGTGCGACCATTTCTGGTACTGGCTCTGGAGGTGCAGGAGATTCACTTGGTACTTCGATTGGATCTCGAACCTCTTCGAGCTCTACTATTCTGCCTTTTATATCAAGTAGAAATTCCCTTTCCATAAAGGTAGCATTCCTAGAAACAAACACTTTTGTTTCACTTGGATAGTAGAAGTAGTATCCAATGGAATTCTTTGGATACCCAATGAAGTAGAATAAGATGGATCTCGTATCCAGCTTATCTCCCACTGTCTGCTTCACGTAAGCAGGACATCCCCAAATCCTCATGTATGAGTACTTGGGTGGTTTGCCCATCCATATCTCATATGGAGTCTTATCCACTGCCTTGGGGTGAACATTGTTCAACTACATTACCGCCGTTTCGAGCGCATAGCCCCAAAACGAGGTAGGAAGTTCAGTGAAGCTCATCATAGATCGAACCATGTCCAACAAGGTCCGATTACGACGCTTCGCTACACCATTGAGCTGTGGTGTGGCCGGAGGGGTCCACTGTGCGAGAATCCCATTCTCTTTCAGATAGTCTTGAAATTCAGCACTCAAGTATTCACCACCTCGATCGGATCTAAGTGCTTTAATACTTTTGCCTAGTTGATTTTCTACTTCAGCCTTGAATTCTTTGAACCTTTCAAAGGATTCAGACTTGTGCTTCATCAAGTACAAGTACACATACCTAGAGAAATCATCGGTAAAGGTGATGAAGTATGTGTGACCGTATTTAGTACCAATACTAAACGGGCCGCACACATCAGTATGGATCAAATCCAATAGGCCTTGAGCACGCTCACCCTTGCCCTTGAAGGGTTGCTTAGTCATCTTTCCCTTAAGACAATATTTACAAGTCGGTAGGGAGTTAATGTCTGACAGATCAAACATGTCACTCCTAACTAACTTGTTCATCCTACTTAGAGAAATATGACCTAGCCTAGCGTGCCAAAGTTGTGCTGGGTTCAATTTATCGTGTTTCCTTTTAATCGTTGTTGTATGTGCTTCGACATCGCGAGTTGGAACGTATTTTAATTTTAAGGTGTACAAATCGTTTTCGCGTTCCCCAATTTCTATTAAACATTCATTCTTGTAAATATTGCAAATCGAATTAGCAAACATACAAGAATATCCATCACTATCAAGAATAGAAACAGAAATAATGTTCTTTATTAATTCGGGAACAAATAAAACGTTTCGTAATAACAACTTAAAATCAGAAGACAGAAATAAATAAACATCTCCTATAGCTACTGCAGCAACTCTTGCTCCATTGCCAAGCCTCAAGTGGGTCTCACCCTCTCTAAGACGTCGGCTTCTTGTCATCACCTGCAAATCATTGCAGATATGAGATCCACATCCGGTATCAAGTACACAAAAAGTAGAACTAAGAGACATATTTATTTCAATATAGAACATACCTTTCGCAGTTCGCAACTGCTCGAGGTACTCCTTGCAGTTCCTCCTCCAATGCCCAGGCTTGTGGCAGTGGTGGCAAACATCCTCAGACTTGTTCGGCTTGGCATCCTTTGCCTTTGGCTTCTTGGTGGGCTTTTCCTCCTTCGCAGGGACAGAACGCTTCTTTCCCTTGTGTCTGGGCCCCTTCTTCGCAAAAGAGCCCATAAGGAGGACGGGTTTGTCCTTCTTTATGGTTCCTTCAAACACTACAAGCATGTTAACCACCTCTTCAAGGGTGGCTGCCAGCTTGTTCATGTTGAAGTTGACCACAAAGGGGTCGAATGCAGCAGGCAGTGAGAGTAGAAGCACATACACAGACAGCTCGTGTGGAAGTGTGATATCAAGGCCCGACAGCTTTTCAACGAGCCCAATCATACGAACCCCATGCTCGCGGACCGAAGTCCCATCGCGCATGCGGCTGGTCATCAGCTCCTTGACAGCCGTGAACCTCTCATGTCGAGAGTTCTCCCCGTACAGTTCTTTGAGATGAAAAAGTATGTCAGCAGCATACTTTGTCTTCTCAAAGCGCCGTTGCATTTCATTGGACATCGACGCCATCACATAGCATCGAGCTTTAACCTCGTCGTCCCACCATTGTTTAAGCGTAACCAGCTCCTCAGGGCTGACATCGGTAGGGGCTTCCTTCGGAGGGCACTTCTCTATCGTATAAAGAAGTTTCTCCGAAGCCAACACAAGTGAGGTTGCGGAGCTAGTCATGGTAGTTCAGACCGGTGAACTTGTTGCTATCCAGTATAGCTGCGAGTGGGTTTTTGAACGAAGACATTGTATAAGCAGTAATACTGAAATAAAACAGACAATCATCACTAACTATATATAAAATAATCGCTAAGACATAAAACAAGGTCGTTAAGTTTTATGAATTACCCTCCCACTATTTTAACGATTTCACCACCCTTTAATGAAATCGAGAACGCAAGTTTCTTTAGTGGGTACACGGAGCACAATAAAGAGATCATGGACCCGAATAATATAGCCATCCATGACCCCCAAAAGGTAGTTTCCGTATTGCAACCGGTGCAACCTCCATGTATTCACCTCACGTCCAGTAAGGGCCCAATAATATGACGCCGTTTACTATCACGTGTCAAGATGACCCATCAATGTTGAGTCGTGAAGGACGGTCCCCTTAACGTCCCGAATAATATGAGCCAACGTTAAAGGGAGTTCCAACCGACTCACAAAAATTGTCAATGGCGTGGACAGCTTTCCGGCATACATAACCCCCTCAATAATATGAGCCGGGTCATGTATACGGGTAGCATCGGCGTACACCCATTGTTGATGGAAGGTAGGGATAATTTAAACAAATTTAAATTCCCTTTAGTTTATCAAATAAACATTTATCTTGATATTAGTTTTAAATCGTATTTAAAACGAGGAATTTTATTTTCGAAAATTTGGTCTCATGCAATATATTTTAAATCATATTTAAAACATGCGGATTCAACTAACTATATATCACATATATAAACATTGGGATGATCGATCGCGAGAGCTATGCGGTCCGTGGTTGCCAATCACGGACCTGGGTCCAATCCTAGGGGTAATGCAACATGCAATGCAATCCTATTACCTTGCTTCCGGTTTTACAGATCTTCGGTATTCAATATCTTTGATCGTCATTGTCCACCATCTTCGGATGTCCTCCCACTAAATCTAGTAATTTACATTTAAACATACCATGACATATAAGGGATACATTTTTCAAGGGGTGGGAATGGGCCACAAACAGGCCCACTTAAAATGATAATCAATAATATTTACAAACCGAAATCATAAAAATCTATCGCATACACCTAACACATTGGGCACGGCTCTCGATCATCCCAATCATGCAATCAATATAATTAATTTGCATAAATATAAATAATCAAATTATTTATCGCAAAATCATATTTTAATCATAAAATCGCATTTTATAATAAAATCGCATTTTGTCGGTATAATCAAATTTTAATCAACAAAATCATATTTCATTATAAAATCATATTTTACAATTAAAATCACATTTTGCTAGTTTTAATTGCATCATATTGGGCCAAAAACAATTTTGGGCCCAAAAATCTCAAAATTTCAAAATCGACCAAAATCGGCCCGATATCGAATATCGGCCCGAAAACTTCACGGGCTGCCTGGGACAGGCCCGAACTAAACCTAGAAGCAAAATTCAGCCATCGCAAAATTCCGCCGGAGATCATCGCCGGACGGCGGCCGCACGGCGGCGGGCCCAAAAATCTCAAAATTTCAAAATCGACCAAAATCGGCCCGATATCGAATATCGGCCCGAAAACTTCACGGGCTGCCTGGGACAGGCCCGAACTAAACCTAGAAGCAAAATTCAGCCATCGCAAAATTCCGCCGGAGATCATCGCCGGACGGCGGCCGCACGGCGGCGGTCGCCGCCAACATCGCGAGCGGCACAAGGCCGCGCGCTGCCGCGACTCGCGCGATGCGCCAATAATTGGCGCATGCAGTTGTGCGTCCATCCATCACCGTCGGCCACCGTGTAGAGCAACCAGTGCGCGGGGCAGCAGCAACGTTGATCGATAGTTTGCGCAACTGTGCGCAAGGCCAGCGGCCGATTCTCGTCCAGTGAGTTGCACGGCCAGCAGGACATCGCGTGGCCACGAGGAGCGACCATCGCGCGGCCGCGCGCGCGCAATCTCGCGCGGATGAAGGGCCGCCACGCACGGCGGCGGCCGGCGGCTGCAATTCCAAAAATTTTTTATTTCGATTTCAAATATTGAGATCTGAATACAATTAGGCAACAATTGTATTGAAGGATCCGAGCCATAGCTCTGATACCACTGTTGGGGAACAGTGGCGGATCCGGATCCCGTCTCCCGGCGAGGCAGCATAAGAATAAAATTAGGCCGGGAAACGTTCAATACAATTCAAATTTACTGCAAACTACGAACCATTCATCGGATGATTAGTAGATTACCTTGCTGGCGACTTGCGCCTGGCTCCAACCGGAATTACAAGAAGACCGGCTCTTCACGGTAGGCGGCTGCAGATTCGTCAATCAGGTCCACGACCGGAAGGGAGACTCCTTCGTCAGCCTGCACTAGAAGGCCTGACGAGATCAGTGCGGATGTATTCACCTCGAAAAATTGATCGGAGCAAGTCCAATCACCGGCGGCAGGCAGCGGCCGACGGCGGGAGATGCGGCGGCGGCGGCGGCCGTGTGTGGGAGAAGAGGGAGAGGCGGCCGAGAGTTTAGTGTAGGGTTAGGGTGTGTGTAATCTGAATTACTTAGTTACAATAAAGCCCTTAAGTCTAATTAGATAGACTAGCAATGGACTTGGACCGGCCCAACGGGCCCGGGTCCAAATGACGATATCCATCGCTGTGACTTCATCGTAACTCCGATCGCCGATCAGATCGGACCGATCGACTCAGTTTCAAAAGCTGAATATTATGATATGAAAAACAATATTTCAGATCATCTAACCCTAAATTGCAAAATGACCGTTTTGCCCCTCAACAGCGGGAAATCACGATTTGACCCCTGTTGACTTTTAGGAAGTCGCACTCCCTAGAATCCTCCTCCTATGCTCAACACGTTGAGCTCAGTATCCATGTGGGAATCTCGAATCCAGTACTTGTGTGACCCTCAATGGTTCAGGGATACAGCTAGCCGTGGGCCCACAACCATTGTGGCTCCGGAATCACAATTCCGGACTTGCCCATCGGATCATGGTAATAGCGTCTAGCAACATCGCCCCATGATCCCATAGGTATCACTGATAATGCCTGCAAGAACCAGTTGGTCGTGGTTAGCGTACAGTACGGTCCTTTCAATCCATATATCCCGATCAGATCAACGACCATTGGTAAATCGAGTGTCGCTAAGGATCCGATACCTATGCATACATCTTGGAGATCGAATAGTGACATCGCGAGTGTAACTAGGTAAACCCATTTACCTAAAACACTTCTAGTACTCTGGCCAGAGATTTATACACTATCGTTTCCTCAGATAACATAGGATATCCACGCATATCTGTAAGCGGTGAATCCTCGACAACGATACATCGACTCCTACATGCATCGGGGTCTCACCCAATCCCACCGCCTAATGACCCCAAGTGAGTCGGCAAACGGGTCAAAGTGAGACGTCTATCATGTAGAGTCTCAATGACGTTTCGAGTCGTGAGGACTAATCAGTACAACCAAGACCTCGGACTTATCCACTCGACAAATGGTAACCACTTGGAAAGTTCGAACGAGGGTAGTTCGATAGATCACCAGGTCACTATCCATCTGTATGCTCAGAACATCACAATGTTCCCTACCAATGAAACATGTTACTTCGCATCGCAGATGCTAGTCTCGAGCTCGGGCGGCCTTATCCTCATTTTGACGGCCCAATCGACTAGGAACGTGTTCAGAATATACAGTGACTATTAGATGTGTTTCATGATAGCCGTCATACCCACTATCACATCTAACATACACTATAGTGAATTCTAGGTCTTTACTCAACGCAATTGTTAATCATCATACAACACAATGAAAGTAAAGAACGCCATAAATAAATGCATATATCATATATAAAGGTTGTCATATACAAGAGTCTATAAACCCACACGCCACAAGTTGGCTAGTTGGGCATCTACTCTAACACTCTAATCTTGATACTGTTGCAAAGGTCTCGTCAAAGTCTATTCCTTCCATTTGTCTAAAACCTTGTGCAACTAACCTAGCTTTGTTTTCTAGTCTACGCCGTCTTCATTCAGTTTATTCCTAAAGACCCATCGAGTTCCTATAACTGAATGATTCTCAGGTCTAGGTACAAGTTTCCATACTTTATTACGTTAAAATTGATTCAAATCTTCTTGCATAGGGTCTATCCAGCTTGGGTCTGCTAAGGCCTCGTCTATCTACTTTGGTTCTATATGTGATAGAAATGCAGCATCAAAATGATCATGAGATAGCTGGCCTCGTGTGCGAACGGGAGATTCGAAATTACCTATGACTTGCTCAGGTGGATGATTTCTATTCCACCGGAGATTAAGTCCAATGGGATTTGATCTTTGTTCCCCCTGTGTTTTTGGCTGGATTGTAACTGCTGTATTGTCTGACACCAATTGAAATTGTTCATTGTTGGCTCATGTGTCAGAATTTAGTTGTCGTGATGTACTTGCGACTGGGTCACCAGCCGGTGGTCTTGATATCAATTGAATAGGACTTGCGGCTGGTTGTCCAGTAGTTGGTTTCGATGTCGATTGATGTGTAACTCTTGCGACTGGTTGTCCAGACGCCATTTGAGTTGAAGTGTTTGCATCTGGTTGTCCAGTCGATGGTTGAGCGTCGTCTGGTTTTTCATTGATTGCATCACTTCCAGCGATTGGTGCACTTGAAGCAATTTGATCCAGCTGCTGATCCACGTTAGTTAAATCAATAACAACTGAATTACCTGTTGGATCTTGTTGGACATTGTTGTGCTTTGTGACCACTGCTGGTTGTTCATCCTCAACTGAATATCTTTGTGGCAAGTCGTCGTCGTCTGATTCCTCAAGACTTGTTGACTCCAGACGTGAACACAAGTCATGTAAACTTGCAGCTGAATTGGATTTGAAGTTGGTTTCATCAAATACCACGTGAGCAGATTCTTCAACTGTTAAGCTCCGGGTGTTGAACACTCTATTTGCTTTGCTCACTGATGAATATCCTAAGAATACACCTGCATCAGATTTAGATTCAAAGGCTGTTAGATGCTTCTTGCCATTATTGTGAATGAAACACTTGCATCCGAACACCCTGAAATACGAAATATCAGGCTTTTTGTCATTCCAGATCTCATATGGGGTTTTATCGTGCATCCAATTAATCATCGATCTGTTCTGAGTGTAACACGCTGTGTTAACTGCTTCTGCCCAGAATTTTTCAGAAATGCCTGAATATGCAATTATAGATCTTGCAGCTTCTTTTAATGTGTGGTTTCTCCTTTCAGCTAACCCGTTTTGCTGAGGAGTTCTAGATGCAGAGAGCTCATGCTTTATCCCCAAGTCTTACAAATAAGAAGTTAATTTAAAATTTAAAAACTCAGTACCGCGATCACTTCTTATCCGGTTGACTGAACAAGATTTGTCATTTTGTAAACATTTTAAAAGTCTTATCAGCTGGTCGGCAGTTTTAGATTTTGCTTTTAAAAACAGCACCCATTTATATTTTGAAAAGTCATCAACAACAGCAAGGGTGTAGGACGTTCCCCCTAAGCTCGTGATTGAAATAGGACCAAAGAGATCCATATGCAAGAGCTCAAGGCAGCGGGTAGAACGTTTTTCGCCTTTATTTTTGAAAGTTGATTTTATTTGTTTTCCCAGCTGACAAGCTGCACAAATCTTAACCTTATAAAAGCCAATTTTTGGCAGACCAGAAACCATATCATGTTCACTCAACTTGGCAAGTGTTTTGAAGTTTAAGTGATTCATTCTTTGGTGCCACAGCCAGCTCTTGGAAGAACCAGCTGTAAGGCACAATTGTTCAGGTTCCTGCTGATCTGACCAGTCGATAATGTAGGTATTCCCCGAATGTTTTCCTACCAACACAGTCAGATCACTTGGACTCTGAACCGTTCATGTGTGTTGTTGAAACTTGACTATTTAACCTTTGTCACATAGTTGACTAATACTAATCAAGTTATATTTAAGATTATCAACAACAATCACATCAGAAATAGAGATGTTACTGTGGATAAGCTTACCCTTACCCACAGTGTTACCGTATGCATTGTCACCAAACACAATTTTAGCTCCTTTGTGTGGTGTGACGTCTGTTAGCAGCTTTTTATTTCCTGTCATGTGTCTTGCACAGCCGCTATTCAGGTACCACAATGTTGTTTCAGCTGCTGCTTTGTACCTGTTATCCTGCAATCAAACAAGCAGCTTTTGGTACCCAATTTTACTTGGGTCCAGATTGGATTACCCCTTTCGGGACCCAGATTTGAATTCTCCTTACGGTCTTTCCAGTGTGTGGGTCCACAAAAGTTTGTGCAGAATTACCATGAGATCTTTTGAGTTTAGATTTGACATGTTGACCATATGAATCTCTCCTTGGCTGAGTATTTTTCCAACCAGTTTTTACCTTCTTTGAGCTACGCCACCGCTGGTTAGGAACAAACGGTTTTTGACCAGCTTTTGCTTTGTCTTTTTCCAGTTTGTTCTTTAGCCAGTTAGGCTTGGAGCTCTCAGGTTTTGAAAAGCCGATACCAGCTTTTCCATTATCGCTCAACTTTGGAGAGTTCTGATCATCATATTTTACCGACTCAAAGCAGTCATATATCACATTAGCTTTGACAAAGCTCATTTTATTGAACTTGTCATAGGCTTGCTGTGACTGAGTACTGGTCTCTCCTTCACTGAATTCACTACTATTGAATCCCAAACCAG
>KQ995704.1:146048-176052 GCA_001598015.1 Dorcoceras hygrometricum
TTGATTTCCTCAAATGTGTGAGATAGAGTTTTGTACTCATGGACCATATCGTTCAGTGCCTGAACTAGATCCTCACGTGTAAATTCAATGTTTGAGAAATCGAATACCTCATCATCCGAAGTTTGATCAGCCATGAGGCAATGAACTTCCTCCTGTTCACTGTCACTTGATGATGAGCTGTTGGATGAAGATTCTGAATCACTATCTGCCCAGCTTTTGGTGCTTTCCTCAGCAACCAGTACTTTCCTATCATTCTTGCGGCTGGGTTTCTTGTCCTTCTCATCCTCATCCGCCTATACTTGGATCGCTCCTTGGATCTTTCGACATTTCTATCATCATTCTTGTCATCACGGTTGTACCGATCCTCCTTCTTGTATCTATCCTCCTTCTTCTCATCTCTTCGATATCTATCATCAATTATCTTGTCATCCCTGGATCTGTACTCCTTCTTTGGCCTATTGCAATCAGCTACAAAATTCCCTGGACAACCACAGTTAAAACAGGTAAGATCAGAATTAACTTATCAGATTTATGATAGTTATTATAAGGATTAGAAGTGTTAAAAGATCTTCTCAAGTATTTCCCAAACTTCTTGACGAAGAGGGACATGACGTCATCACTGAGTTGATCTGCTGATTTTCTTTTGCTTGGAGAGCACTGTTCAGTGGTTGTGGTTGCTGCTAATGCTTTGGTTGGTTGGGAAGTAGATGGCGCTTCAGATCTTGTTTTGAGTTCAAACTCATATGCCTTCAGATTTGCGAATAGATCATGAAGCTCCAGCTTGTTCAAATCCTTTGACTCCCTCATCGCCATAGTTTTTACGTCCCACTCTTGGGCAATGCTCTCATCACTTTCATCACCAACTCTCTGTTGCTGTATTCTTTGCTCAGACTATTCAGCTCGATCACTATTGCACTGAATCTCTCATCGAACTCTGTCATTGTTTCTCCATCCTTCATCTTGATGGACTCGTACTTTTGCTGAGCGACTGTTAGCTTGTTCTCCTTTGTTTCGTCGCTTCCTTCACATATCTGGACCAATTTTTCCCAGATATCTTTTGCTGTGGCGCAGGTTTTGATTTTGCTGAACATGTTTTTGTCCTTGTCCAGCGTCTTGTATAGGATGTCCCTGGCCACGTTGTCCAAGTTGGCTTTCTTCTTGTCATCATTTGTATATTCATGTCTTGCTTTGTCAAGAAACTGAGGTTCGCCATTTGATACAGCAAACGCCAGATTGGGCTTCATTATCTTCAATGGCCCTTCAGTAATAACAGTCCACATCTCATCATCCATAGCAGCAAGATCCGCCTGCATGCGAATCTTCCAATCATCATAGTCCTCTCTGGAGAACAAAGGAATCTTGTTTTGAGAAGTAGACTTATTTATAAAATAATGCACAAACAAATACTGTTCAATAACTGAGAAGCGCATGCTCTGATACCAATTGATGGTCTCAGAAATAGGATCAATATGCGTATAGGAGTTCAGAAGGGGGGGGGTTGAATGAACTCCTTTCGATTTTAGATTTTCAAAATTCTCTTAAAATTTTTTACAAGAACTGATTAACTTAAGTCAGAGTTACCAGACTTAAGGATCTCAGTTTAATGCAAATCTCTCGACTAACTAAAATAGTGCGGAAAGAAGCCGATCGATTTGTGAACAGATAAACAATAAAAAAAGTGCAGAATATAAAGATAAGATTTCAGGGATTTGTTTCTGGAAGTTCGGATATTAATATCCTACGTCTCCCCTTCTTCCTCCTCGAAAGGTATCACTAGAAGATTTGATTTGTACAGGCCTTCTGCACACACCCGATCACACAAGCCTCACTTGTATGAACTCCTAGTATCTCCTCAACAATCCACGCAGATGCAGCTGCTGGTTTACAACACTTATCAATATTTTCAAACGGCTTTTTGAGAAGCCCGTTTGTTACAGACTCAAATTATTTAACAATGAATACAATGCTATGAGTACTGTAAATTTTCTCTGGTTTCTAAACACAAAAACTCGATTCAAAAGATTGAACCAAACAATAGACTCGAATGTTTATCTATGAATATCAACAGTAATGTTCTTCGAGTCTTCTGAGCTTTTTGAATATATTCAACAGATAGAAAGCTCTGGGAGTATTTTGACAGCGTGACCGCGATGATAGTGATGATTGTTATTTCTTCAATCCAGCTTCAGGTATTTATAGGCTTCGTCCAACGGTCATAAATTATTCAAAGGAAAATGAATCCCATTTTAATCTCTGTGAAAATTGTACGCCGTAAAACCTGCTCCACTGAAAGGTAAATTTTCCATTGACAGAGCCAATTTGTAGTATACCATTTTTGTGCAAACATTGAAAAACGGCATCTGTACATTGTACCATTTACCCAAAATAGTACCTACGTTGTCTCCTCAATTCCAGGCAATTGTACGATTCTACATATCTTTTTCATTTGAGTATACAATCGTATTTGAATCAATTTGAACTTGCGCCTGGAATTATTTATCTTAACCAGCTTCAACTTCCTTCGTCGTTTGCAATGTTACGACTGGAAAATGTTTAAATGTATGCACCGACTGGTTTCCTTTATACCACGTGCGATTTTCCAGCGACTGGTTCTTTATTAAATCCAACGACTGGTTAGTTAAAACGCTGACGTTTTAACTTATCCATACGACATCGTTTTGCTAAAAGCTCTAGACTGGTTAAATATAACACTGTAGCTCTCGTCTGGTTCTACACACCATCAACTGATAAAGCCACGTAATTGCGTCTGGATTACCCAACGACTAGTCAAACTTTTTACTGTAGCTTGCGTCTGGTTCTGTAATGCAATGTACCTTGTGATTGTTTCTAAAGCACTGTAGCTTGCGTCTGGATTACTATATCTTGCGCCTGGTTTTGTAATCCACTGTAGCTTGCGTCTGTTTCAACAAATTACTGTAGCTCTCGTCGTGTTGACTGATCCCAAAACGCTGTCGTTTTGACTTATTCAAACTCTGTTGTTTTGCAGTCTTTACACTAACACTCAAATACTTGCGTCAGATGTACTGTTCCCTTCGTATGAATATCACCAACAACTCTGTCGTATGGATCCTTTCTTATTGTTGTCATTGTCTGATTATCCAAGAATAACTTGTCCTATTTTGTTATCACCAAAACTATAAATTTTATCCTAACAATCGCTATTATAACCTAATCCGGTTTTATCACCATATGTCTTCATAGCTCCATGCAGTTTATTTAGAGAAGCAGAAGACCTGGTCCAGGAGCTTATTATATCAGCTAATCACTGATTCTCGTAGAGCATCTCCTGTGACCTTCTTTTCAACTCCTCATTCTTAGTTGCAAGCTTACTTAGAGCAGCTTGCATATTGCTTGAGCTAACCAGCTCAGATTTTGTTTCATAGCTCTCTCTTTCAGCTTTTACTTCCTCGAATGATTTCAAAAGCTTCTTATATTCTTGAACCATGTCATTAAGTGTTGTGACAAGTTCTGCACGTGTGAATTCTAGATTTGAAAAATCAAATACCATCTCAGTGTCATCATCCATGAGACACTGTCATCCTCGCTTTGACTGGATGAGGATGTTCTAGAGCTAGATTCTTCTGAATCTGAATCAGCCCATGCACTTTTGTTCTCCTCGAAAACCATCGCTTTCTCAATTTTCCTCTTCCGATAAAGTTTCTTCTACTTTATATCTTTGCTGGTGCTTTGATCTGGTCGCTTCTTCACATCCAGCTTTGGCTTCCTGCAATCAGCCATGAAGTGACCAGGCCTGCCACAGTTATAGCATTTGTCATCATAATGAAAATTCTATTGTGGGGAATCAAAAGAGGAAGGTTTGGAATTATGCTTCCGCATAAATTTCCCGAATTTCTTAATGAACAAGGACATAGCATCCTTGCTCAGTTCCTCTATAGATTTGCTGCTTGTAGAACATGGACTCTGGTCTGGAATTGTAGCAGCAAGAGCTCTGGTTGGTTGGGAAGTTGAGGGCCAGATTCTGCTCTTGTCTCCAACTCAAACTCATATGCTTTCAGATTGGCGAACAGATCCTGCAACTCCATTTTGTACAAGTCCTTGGACTCCATCATATCCATGGTCTTGACATCCCATTCCTTGGGCAGTGCATGCATTAATTTCAAGGCCAGATCCCTGTTGCTGTATACTTTTCCCAATCTGGTTAGCTCAATTACTAATGAGCTGAACCGTTCATCAAACTCTGCCATGGTTTCTTCGGGATTCATTTTGATCAGCTCAATTTTTTGCAGGGCCACAGTCAGCTTGTTCTATTTGGTTTCTTCGTTGTCTCACATATCTGGGTCAGATTCTCCCAGATTTCTTTCGCTGTAGTGCATGTCTGGATTTTTCTAAATATATTATTGTCTAGCGTCTTGTACAAGATGTCCTTAGCGACATTATCCAGATTCACTTTCTTCTTATCCTCAAATGTCCATTCCATCCTTGGCTTTTCAGTCCATTGAGGTGCACCATCTGATATAGCTATTGTTGTGTTCTTCTTCAAAATATTTATTGATCCTTCCATGATGACGAACCACATGTCATCATCTTGTGCTTCCAGGTGAGCTTGCATACGGATTTTCCACACATCGTACTCCTCCTTAGAAAACATAGGAATCTTGTTGTGAGAAATCGACATGTTTAACGAAAATAATAAGCAAGTTGTTCAAACACTGAGAAACCGAGCTCTAATACAACTTATTAGGATCGTAAAACAAGCTCGGGAGTTCAGAGGGGGGGTGAATGACTCCTTTGTTAATTTTTCTTTCAAATTATTTTCAAAATATTTTACTGCTCGACGCAAACCTCAAAGCCGAGTTACCATCTTGGAGGGTTCTCAGTGATTGATGTTGTCTCATGTAAATAAAATTAATTTTATGCGGAAGAAACACGATTCAACATGAAAGTTAGACGAATGCGCAAATGCAAAAGATAAGGGATCAAGAGATTTGTTTATGGAAGTTCGGAGTTAATTCTCCTACGTCTCACCTTCTTCCTCAATGTGAAGGATTTCCACTAGAATATTTGATTTATACAACTCCTTGTACAAACCCGATCTGGCATCCAGCAGCTAAAAGAACTCCTAGCACTCAACCACGAACACAGCACCCGCGATCTGGTTCGAAATACAATGAACGAGCACTAAGCTGTTTGTGCAAATATAGCACCCAACACTATCTGTTTATGATTTACAGTGATTTCTCAACGCTCAGAGGTGTACAGATGTTTGTGTGACACAAAGAATTGAATAAGCAATCTGTGTGCGTGTGTCACTTGCTGTGAGCTGGTTTTGAGAATATGACTCTCTTTTTATTTTGAAAGCTCGTAGGTTTGTAAGTCGTTGATTTCGTTGCAATCTTAACCTCTTCACAGCTGATCTGCTCTCCTATTTATACTCTTTGGATACAACGATAATAAATTTTACCTGTAGGCACGTCGAATGTATCCAAATTGAAATTCCTTCGACGACATAAATTCTTGTACGATGTTCGTACATCACCATTAAATGCATTTCCCCTTTTAATAACTCTACGCCGACTTCAGTTTGAACCAAATCTTGCGTATTTCTCAAAGTAGTTCCAATGACTACGAATAAATGCAGAGACGTCAAAAATGTATCATATCAATCAATACGTATCCTCAATGTTCTGAAATTTATTTTGCTATGTTTTCTTTACTTAGCTGGTTTTATGATCTGGTAGCTGTTCATTGAACTGCTTTTCTAATCTGATTCTTATGTTGATCAAATTCAATGTGCGCTAAACTGATCTGATTATTTCTTTGTTCTGTACTGAACTAGATAGCAGTCTTTGTACACTTATATCTGTAACCAGGTAGCATCTGTAGAACAATCTTGCTGCGAGCTGTTTTATCCAACCAGCTGGTCTGTTACACCTCTTTACGTTCCGAGCCGTTCTCTCATCTATTCCGAAAACCATTGTTCTATCTGCTCTTCTCAACTGATGTAGTTTCAATCTGTTTCTACTCTTCCGAGCTTGAGTTTCCTGAACTAGCTTGTCCTTAACCAGCTGATCATCTCTGACAGCTTGACTGAATTACCTTAGCTGGTTTGTCCTTCAACCAGCGTAACTGAATATCCAGAGCTGGTATGTCCTTAACCAGCGACTCAGCTCTGATTTGGTTTCTTTGATCAACGTTGTAAGCCCCGTCCAGATCTTGTACCTTTGAGGTGATTAATATCTTTTATTTGTCTTCACCAAAACTTATGAAATTAACTCTAACACCACGGCACAACCCTAGCCACCAAACTCACACCATCATCTATCCCATGCATAGATCGGTCCACGGCTTGAAGAACTCGAGCCACTTCCGATCTCTGGCCCTTCCTCAACATCAACAGCCCCTTAACCTTGACATATACCGACCAGTGGCCTAGCCTAACCCATATCTTGCTCAATCCAAGCCACCCTTGGCCCTAGACTCTCTCGGCTTTGCATATATGTTTAGCCCTTGTCCCCAATCAAGACCTAGGCAGACTTGTCATGATAATACCAAAATGTTAGGACCGAAAAGAGTGCTTGAGAGTTCAGAGGGGGGGGGGGTGAATGAACTCTTTTGCTAATTTTAAACAACCAATTTCTTTTGAAAAAGTTTTACAGCTCAAAACTAACTTCCAGCCGAGTTACCAGCTGGAAGGCTTTCTCAGTGATGTTGTTGTCTCACGTAATTAAGTAATTTTATGCGGAATAAACGTGATTCAGGCAGCTGAACAATTTAATCAAAAACGTGAAAGTAAAATCAGTAAGGACAAGTAGGTTGTTTCTGGAAGTTTGGAGCAATCTCTCCTACGTCTCCCCTTCTTCCACGGCGGGAAGGATTTCACTAGAAGGCTTTGATTTATACAACTCTTGTACAAACCCACTCTTGTGACCCTTAGCCAAGAGAACTCCTAGAAACCAACGACAAGTAGACCAACAGCCTGGTTCGTTATTACAAACACTTCAGTACTCAGCTGTTTAGCTATCTTCGACACACAGACCATCAGCCTGGTTCGTTATTACAACTGTTAAAGCTCTCGGCTGGTTGTGCTACTACTCTAGCTCTCAGACACTCTCTGTTTATGATTTTAAAAATCCGGTTCAGGTCTACAGAATGAGTGTAGAAGAGTTGGTGACACAAGAATATGTATGATATGTGCGTGTGTCACTTATGGAGCTGGTTCAAGGATGAACTTATGCTTTTGTGAAGGATTTAGATAACTTCTATTTGCTCGAATGATTTTGTATGGATCTTTTGTACTCCACAGCTTCTCTTCTCTTCTATATATATACTCTTTGGATATAACGGTAATAAATGTTACCAGTAGACACATTGAATACATCCAAGTAGAAATATCTGTGGCGTCATAAATGCTTGTACCATGAAGGTACAGCTTTATTAAATGCATTTCCCTTTTTGGTAAGTCTGCGTCGTCTTCAGTCTGTTGTCATGTCCCTGCATATCTGGTTTTAGCTTGAAGTGGTTTCAACGACTATAAATCATGGCAGAGACGTCAACTAGATAGCTTCAGATAGTATAGTACTTCGGTCATTCCAAATTTCAAATTCCTTATGTTGTTCTGTACCCAGCTGATTTTTCATTTCCATTTATCGAGCTGATAGACCTCTTCTGACTTCTGAGCTGGTTCTTTAAGCATCCAGCTGATTCAATATTTCTGTCTGATTTTTGCACTTCTCACCGTCTAGCTAGTCTATACCGGATCATCAGGCTGGTTTGACTTTGACCTCAATACTTCGAGCTGTTTTCTCCGTTGATCATGATAAGTCTCGTCCAGACTTTGACACTTTGGTTTGAATTATTTCTTTTACGAGTTCTCTTATTAATATTTCATCACCAAAAAATCTGAGTTTTATCCCAACAATTTCCCCCCTTTTGTTGATGCCAAAATTCTGCTCGTAAAAGAGAATCAATAAAGATCAACCATTCATTCACCAAAATATAATGTAAGCTCAAAATCAGTTTGTTTCAACAGATTTATCCTCTATGGCTTAAAACCATTTTTTGTATCTGTATCTGTTGTTGGGATCGCCTCCTCCAGTCAGCCCATGGCCACCTCCAGTCAGCCCACGGCCACTTGGCCCTTCCCTTGGTCTATTACTTGATCCACCTTCCCCCTTTTTGGCAGCACCCGACTCCTTCAAATCCTCAACTATAATGGGCAGCTGAGATTTTACCACAGCCAGTTCATCAACCAGCCTTTGATTAAGGGTGCGTTCAAGAACATTGATCTTAATATCCATCTTGTCAGTATTCTTCTTGAGCTGGTCGTGAAGCTGAGCAGTATGATTCTTGGTCATGTGCGTGTCTGCACGAATGCGGAAATATGATTCATCAATAGACTTGACATGTGTAGACAATGTAGTCAGCTTCTTAGTGGCAGTAGACAAGAGTTGCAAAGTAGAAGATTCCATAGAGGCGGATGAAACGATTTGTAAGTCTGAAGAATGGAGACCCTGACGGCTAGAAGTGTTCTCGGTGGAAATCCCCCTTTTTGGCAGCACCCGACTCCTTCAAATCCTCAACTATAATGGGCAGCTGAGATTTTACCACAGCCAGTTCATCAACCAGCCTTTGATTAAGGGTGCGTTCAAGAACATTGATCTTAATATCCATCTTGTCAGTATTCTTCTTGAGCTGGTCGTGAAGCTGAGCAGTATGATTCTTGGTCATGTGCGTGTCTGCACGAATGCGGAAATATGATTCATCAATAGACTTGACATGTGTAGACAATGTAGTCAGCTTCTTAGTGGCAGTAGACAAGAGTTGCAAAGTAGAAGATTCCATAGAGGCGGATGCAACGATTTGTAAGTCTGAAGAATTGAGACCCTGACGGCTAGAAGTGTTCTCGGTGGAAACAGTAGTGACATTAGGATTGATTAATGAAATGGGAATTGCATTTAAGCCTTCATCAGCTCGTGCTCCAGAATTCTGCCCATCTTGGGTCCGGATATCATGTGTGGCGATTGGAATGAGAGATTCGTTTTCCTGAGGCTAATGTTCATTTTGAGTCTTATTTTTATTTTGCTCAATCTGTGGATTTTCGTTCAGTACGGAACCTATTGTGTTACCAGTGAGGCCATACATTTCCAGTGCGGGAGAAAACTTAGGAACAAAATCAGATTCAGGAGTAGTGAATTGTAGTCCTACCAAACCACGATGATGTCTGTGTGCAGCTGCAATTTGTCGAAGCTCCTGATGCAGCCGACGAATACACTCAAAGTCATGATGATCAGATACGACCCCTGTCTTGAAATTTTCCAGATGTGCCAGATATAGCTTTTGAAGCTCTGTTTCAAGAAGCTTATAGAGGATGAGCGACCGTCGCTCAGATAGCTCAGTAATATCCTCAGTCTCGTCCATTCGAGCAGCTGCTCTTCAATATCAACCATGGACTCAAAATAAGAAAGATTCTTGAGGCGTACCTCTAGACAAAAATGAGTCCACTCTTCAAAAAATAGCAAGCTGTGCAGAGACTTTGTCCCTTGCAGATGCTATCAATGATTGACAATACATGTCTGCAAAAGCGGATTCAGGATGTATCTGAGCAATCGTTGTTGGAACAATATTCTCGTGTTCTTCAGAACCATGGTCCATCTTTTCGTTATCAGCAACGTTTGCTTCATCGTCATTGGGGACAGTCAGAATGGGATCATCAGACGAGCCATTTCTTGCATCAGCGACAAGATCAGGCCCTGACTGCCTTGCAAGCTCCTTCCGAGCATAACTATTCAGTCCCTCTTCCAGGTTGAATTCGCCTATTCCTTGGTCAGAGAGGTTGATGTCCATTGTTGTAGGGTCGTGTAATCCATGATCTCGTTTTTCATCACCAGCAACTGTTCCTTCCCCTTCAGTGGGAGAGATTTGATGAAAGCGATCAACATTGGCTGTGGTGAAGTTGTGATCATGGTGCTCGTCACGCTCTGTTTGATCATTAAGAGCCAAATCTTTGTCGAGGTTATCAACACCTCCTTTTTGTGGAATTTGGTCTTCAGAAATTCCTCTGGTGCAATAGTAAGGGCTGGAATCGGATCAGGTTGGGTTGTACCATCTTGCCTCTACATTCGTTTCAAAAGGTGTGTGAGAGGGATTGAATCAGAAGATTCAGATACTTGCGTTGTTCGGTGTTGGCGTTGCATTAAAGGACATGAGTCTGTGTCCGAATCCTCCTCAGGATCAACATAAGGTGGAACCACAGTTTCTTTATTCTCAACATTTTGTGTTGCAGTAGTGTTGAGTGGCGTCGTGGTTATTTTTGTGGCAGCCGGTTGTGTGTGTGTCTTCTGTATCTTACCCTTGTGTTTCCTCTTCTTAGGGTTAGGGACATTTTGTTCGGTTGCATCAGCCAAAGACTTCGTGATTTCTGGTGGTACTTGCTGAGTATGCTGCGACGGCTCACCCTCAGTATTGCTTGCAGTATCCTCCATTGGAGTAGTTCCTTGGTTGATCTTAATATAGTTCTCTACCTGTTTGCTTGTTAGAACCTTTTTGGCATGTAGCTTTGTTGACGTGCCGAGATCCGCCTGAACCAGAAGTTCCAGCAACATACTGATTTGAACTATATACCCCTGAGACTGTTTTCTTGGATTCTGAACCATCCCCAGCAGTCGTTGGAACAGAATTCGACTCCAATTGACCGATAGACTAGCAGAGATTGCTACCATAAGTTCAAACTTTTCACAGGTAACCTTGTCAAAAGATCCGGCTTTTGCACATGGAGATTTCACAACTATGTCATGCAATAGGCGATATTCGAAGAGTAAATCCTTTTTCTTACCCGAACTTTTGAACGGTACTGTAGTAGTAGAGAACCTAGTTCTCATTTAAGCGATTGTTTCGTTTGGAATACCAGATAGTTATGCATACCGTCAGTCGGAAGTTTGAACGTTCTCGAAAACATTTCTTCTGTGACTACCAACTTTTTCCCAGATACAGTGCTCACTATCGTTCCCTCAATAACTCGTTCATTTGAGAAAAATTCAGTGACAGCAGATTCAAATACGATAGTAGTACCTTCTAAAAACCCGCGTAACCCGGTATCCTCGAGAGCTTTGAACATGCGGACCATTCCAGCATGTTCCATAGCCAGTACAGATGTGAAGCTTACATGTAGTGTGTTAACAAAGAGGGAGGAAGCCATTTTTGACAGAAATTTTATGCGATTAGGTACGAGTTTAGTATATTGCAGCGATTGACACTGATGCTGCACTGCTCAAGGTGTATTGATAATGTATCAAGGAAGACGAAGAAACATGGTTTTAATTTTGAGAGGGGAGAGAGAAGGGTTTTCGGGGACACGTGTCATCATCCAGTTTAAAATACTTTTGAAATTTCGTAGAGATGACCATCCGATTTAAAGTAATTTGTAAACGCTAACCCAATCTCGACCGTTCAAGTTGGATATATCAGCTTGAAACAATTGAGGCAAACCCCATGATAACATCACGCTGTACCTCGAGCCGGACCAGATCGATATGGTATGAATCAGCTTAAAAATAACCAGATTGATTGTAACAAGCTCGATGGCAACCAGTTGATTTTCTTGGTTATCTATTTGACTCATATTGTTCCCCCTGAATTGATGCACTCAGAACAAGTTTACGTCATTTCAAGGAGACCTAAGATGTTTCTAAATAAGAAAACTTAGCATCCTGTAGTGGCTTGGTGAAGATGTCCGCCACTTGCTGATCCGTAGATACATGCTCCACCCGAACGTCTTTCTTAAGCACGTGGTCTCAAATGAAAATGATGTCGTATATCAATGTGCTTAGTTCTTGAATGCAGCACTGGATTTTGTGTGATCTCTATTGCACTTGTGTTGTCACAAAAGATGGGTGCCTCTTGTGCATCAACGCCACAATCTCAAAGTTGTTGTTGAATCCATAATATTTGAGAGCAACAACTTCCAGCTGCAAGGTATTCAGCCTCAGCGGTGGACGTAGCGATTGATGTCTGCTTCTTGCTAAACCATGAGATGATCCTATCTCCCAGAAACTAACACGTTCCACTTGTGCTTCGACGATCAATCTTACACCCTGCATAATCTGCATCGTTGTACCCTATTAAATTCAAGCTGGAGTCTTTGGGATACCAAAGACCCACATTTTGTGTTCCTTTCAAATACTTGAGAATGCGTTTAACAGCCATGTAGTGAGACTGCTTTGTATCAGCTTAAAACCTGGCACACATGCAGACCGAGGACATGATATATGGTCTGCTTGCAGTGAGGTATAGCAATGAGCCAATCATCCCTCGATACATGGTTACCTCGACTGTTGTTGCCAGCTTCATCTTTGTCCAGCTTGATGGAGGTGCTCATGGGAGTAGCTGTGGGAGAGCAGTTTTACATTCCAAACTTCTTCATAAGTTCTTTAGTATACTTGGCTTGAATAATGAAAATTCCATCCTCAAGCTGCTTGACTTGTAGGCCAAGGAAAAATGTCAAATCTCCCATCATACTCATTTAAAATTTCTCCTGCATCAACATAGATAATTTTTCACACAGTTTATGGTTAGTTGATCCAGAAATGATATCATCAACGTATATTTGTACAAGTAGGATATGATTATTTTTCGCAAATTTGAACAATGTTTTATCTACCGACCCAATCACAAAATTATGATCAATGAGAAATCTGGACAACGTATCATACCAAGCTCGTGGAGCTTGTTTTAGACCATATAGAGATTTGTCTAGATTGTATACGTCTTCTGGTTTGGTATGATCAATGAAGCTAGGTGGTTGTGAGACATATAATTCTTCATTCAGAATACCATTCACGAAGGCACTTTTAACATCCGTTTGGTAAACCTTGAAGTTCTTGAAAGAGGCATACGCAAGAAATATTCTAATAGCTTCCAGTATAGCGACCGACGCAAATGATTCTTCAAAATCGATGCCTTCTTCTTGCCTATATCCTTGCGCAACGATCCTAGACTTATTTCGAACTATGGTTCCTTGTTCATTTAGTTTGTTCCTAAAAACCCAGCGGGTTCCTATTATATGTCCATTGTCTGGTTTAGGGACTAGATGCCATACTTTACTACGTTCAAACTGGTTTAACTCTTCCTGCATAGCGTCTATCCAATTAGGATGCTAGAGCCTCTTAGATTTTCTTAGGTTCTATATGAAATATGAATGCCCAATTAAGATATTCATGCATCTGTCCTTGTGTCCTAACAGGGGCATTTGGGTTACCAGTGACCAACTCAGGTGGATGATTCTTAGTCCACCGAAGATCTGGTCCGTATGAGGTAGATGGATCGTGTTGTTCCCCCTGTGTTATTGCTGGTTCTTCTGAGATGTCAACTGCTGATGTGTTGTTTGTTGGAATGATGTTGTCAGCACCAGCTCGTTCTGGACCGGCTAGATCATGATTCCGATCATATTGCTCGACAGCTGGAATGTCAGCCTTGGTAATTGATCTGTTCAAGTTGTGCTGATCATCAGCTTGCTGTCTAGGTTACTCTTCGTCGTCACTTGACTCTTCCAGATGAATAGATTCAAGACGAGTGCATAGATCGTTTAACTTTGCGGCTGATGATGATTGAAGACTGGTCACATCAAACACCACATGAGCTAATTCTTCCATTGTTAACGTTCTGTGGTTGAATACTCTATATGCTCTGCTAACAGCTGAATATCCCATAAATGTACCTACATTAGATCTCACGTCAAAAGCTCGTAAGTACAATTTTCCGTTGATATGGATGAAACATTTTCATCCAAACACCCTGAAATATGAGATATCAGGTTTCTTGCCATTCCAGATCTCATAGGGTGTGACCCCGTGTCGTTTATTTATCATTGTTCTATTTTGAGTATAACAAGCTGCGTTGACGGCTTCAGCACAAAATTTACTTGAGATGCCAGAATCAGCAATCATAGTTGTGGCAGCTTCTTTCAAAGTACGATTTATACGCTCAGCCAGTCCATTCTGCTGAGGTGTTCTTGCTGCAGATAACTCATGTTTGATTCCAATGTCATCCAGATAGGAGGAGATTTTAAAATTTACAAATTCTGTTCCTCTATCACTCCTAATCCGATTGACATTACAAGACTGCTCATTTTGAAGACGTTTTAAAAGCTTGATCAGCTGGTCTGCAGTTTGATCATTTGACTTCAAAAATACCACCCAAGTAAATTTGGAGAAATCATCGACCACAACAAAGGTATATTTCATTCCCCCTAAACTGGTTACGGATATTGGGCCGAAAAGATCCATATGTAAGATATCCATCTTTCGAAAGGTTTTTGTATTGCCTTTAAGTTTAAAAGTAGATTTGATGTGTTTCCCCAGCTGACAGGCGGAGCAAACCTTGTCCTTTGAAAATTTTAAATTGGGTAAGCCATCGACCAGCTTGTTTTTACTCAAATTGGCAATAGTTTTGAAATTGAAATGATTCATCCGTCGATGCCATAACCAACATTTTGAGGAGTCAGCAACTAGACAAGTGTGTTCTTTATGCGGCTGGTCTGACCAATTTACTTTGTAGGTATTTCCAGATCGATATCCTATGAGAATAGTCAGACCCTCTGGATTAGAACTGTGCATGTGTAGTTTTTGAAATTTAACAGAATAGTCACTATCACATAGCTGACTTATACGAATCACATTGTAATACAAATTTCAACAAGAAGTACATTGTTTACTGTAAAGTTACCATGGGTAAGCTTACCCTTACCCACGGTGTTACCATTTGAATTGTCACCAAAGGTGATTTTAGGTCCATTGCATGATTTTATATCTGAGAGCAGCTTGGCATCCCCAGTCATGTGCCTGGCACATCCACTATCCAGATACCACGTAGACTGCTCCAGTCTTGATATCTTTCGTTCCTGCAACACAAAACAATACAACATGGTACCCTTTGATTCAATTGGGTCCAGGTTTGATTAGACGTTTCGGAACCCACACTTGGATAATCCTAATCCATTTACCAGTGTATACATCAAAGACTTTGTGTGATCCCTGTGTGTTCTTTGTTCTGGTGAGATTGTGATAGGCAGCATAAGAGTTTTTTGAGCTGGGCTTTAGATAGTGTCGCTTGTACTGTCTGTCCTTAGTTGAAGATTGGTTGAGCTGGCTTATTCTGTTGAATTTAGGCTTTCTTTTTACAAATTCAACTCTTTTGTTTAGCCAGCTCTCCTGATGCTTCTTAGGAGAAGTGTATCCTAGCCCACAAAATCTTCCTTGCCGGATCAAGGACCTAACTGCCATAACAGTATCACCAGAATTTTCTTCAGCAATCTGTTCCCGGTTGGATTTTACAAAGTTTATTGTCTTAAACTTTGTTCCTCCTTGCCTTGGATTGCTGCTGGTTTCTAAGGTGTTTCTTTCATAGCTACAGTAACCTAATCCGATTTTATCACCAAGAATATCTCCTTTGACCTATTTTTCAACATAGCATTCTCATTTTCTAGCTTACTTAGAACAGCCTGCATAGCACCTGAGCTAGCTAACTCAGCGCTTGTTGCACAACTCTCTTCTTCAGCTTTAAACTCCTTGAATGATTGAGAAAGCTTCTTGTATTCAAGAACCATTTCGTTTTGTGCGGTGACAAGATCCTCTCGTGTAAATTCAGGGTTTCAAAAATCAAATACCTCCTCAGTGTCATCTGCCATGAGACATTGTACTTCATATTCACTCTTGCTTGACGAGGAATCTTCAGATCTTGATTCATCTGAATCAGAGTTAGCCCATGCACTCTTGTTCTCTTTTGCCACCATAGCTTTTTCACTCTTCCCTTTTCGATATATCTTTTTATCCTTCTTGTTCCTGCTGCTGCTACGGTCCGGTCGTTTCTTTTCATCTTGTTTTGTCATATTTCAATCAGCCATGAAATGACCAGTCCTGCCACAGTTATAGCATTTAATGTCAGAAGAATTGTTAAAAATTTTCTTGGGAGAATCAAATGAGAATGGTTGAGAGTTCTGCTTCCGTATGAATTTTCCAAATTTTTTGATAAGCAGAGCCATTGCATCCTTGCTCATCTGATCTGTCGATCTGCTGCTAGTAGAGCATAGATTTTGATCTGGGATAGCAGTAGCCAGAGCTTTAGTTGGTTGAGATGTAGATGTCTCCATTTCGGCTCTGGTTTCTAGTTCGAACTCGTATGCCTTCAGGTTAGCAAACAAGTCATGTAACTCCAGTTTGTTCAAATCTTTTGACTCCCTCATGGCCATAGTTTTTACATCCCATTCCTTGGGGAGTGCGCGCATTACTTTTAGGGCCAGCTCTCTGTTGCTGTAAGTTTTATTCAGTCTGTCTAGTTCGATCACCAGAGAGTTAAATCTTTCATCAAATTCGGCCATGGTTTCTTCAGGCTTCATCTTGATGAGCTAAAATTTTTGCAAAGCTACAGTCAGCTTGTTTTTTTTGTTTCCTCATTTCCTTCACAAATCTAGACCATCTTTTCCCAGATTTCTTTTGCAGTGGTGCATGTCTTAATCTTGCTAAACATGTTATTGTCTAGCGGTTTGTATAATATATCCTTTGTCACATTATCAAGATTTGCTTTTTTTTCTATCTTCGGAGCTCCACTCCTGTCTTGGCTTCTCAATCCATTGAGGTGCACCATCAGCTATAGCAATAGCAGTGTTTACTTTTAGTATCGACATTGGTCCGTTAGTGATTAAGAACCACATGTCGTCATCTTGTGCTGCTAGGTGCGCTTGCATCCGGATCTTCCAGACATCGTATTCATCCTTGGAGAACATAGGAATTTTAGATTGAGAGACCGACATGTTTACTAAAAATAATGAGTAAAAAAGTTCAGACACTGAGAAAACCCGCTCTGATACCACTTGTTAGGATCGAAAAGAGTGCTTGAGAGTTCAGAGGGGGGGGGTGAATGAACTCTTTTGCTAATTTTAAACAAACAATTTCTTTTGAAAAAGTTTAACAGCTCAAAACTAACTTCCAGGCGAGTTACCAGCTGGAAGGCTTTCTCAGTGATGCTGTTGTCTCACGTAACAAAGTGCGGAATAAACCTGATTCATGCAGCTGAACAATTTAATAAAAAACGTGAAAGTAAAAGAAGTAAGGACAAGTAGGTTGTTTCTGGAAGTTCTGAGCAATCTCTCCTACGTCTCCCCTTATTCCACGGCAGGAAGGATTTCACTAGAAGACTTTGATTTATACAACTCTTGTACAAACCCACTCTCGTGACCCTCAGCCAAGAGAACTCCTAGAACCAACGACACGCAGACAGCAGTCTGGTTCGTTATTACAAACACTTCAGTACTCAGCTGTTTAGCTATCTTACGACACACAGACCTTCAGCCTGGTTCGTTATTACAAAAGCTCTCGGCTGGTTGTGCTACTACTCTAGCTCTCAGACACTCTCTGTTTATGATTTTACAAATCCGGTTCAGGTCTACAGAATGAGTGTAGAAGAGTTGGTGACACAAGGAATATGTATGATATGTGCATGTGTCACTTATCGAGCTGGTTCAAGGATGAACTTATGCTTTTGTGAAGGATTTGAATAACATCTATATGCTCGAATGATCTTGTATGAATCTGTCGTACTCCAAAACTTCTCTTCTCTTCTATATATATACTCTTTGGATATAACGGTAATAAATGTTACCAGAAGACACATTGAATACATCCAAGTAGAAATATCTGTGGCACCATAAATGCTTGTACCATGAAGGTACAGCTTTATTAAATGCATTTCCATTTTTGGTAAGTCTGCGTCGTCTTCAGTCTGTTGTCATGTCCCTGCATATCTGGTTTTAGATTGAAGTGGTTTCAACGACTATAAATCATGGCAGAGACGTCAACTAGATAGCTTTAGATAGTACAGTACTTCGGTCATTCCAAATTTCAAATTCCTTATGTTGTTCTGTACCCAGCTGATTTTTCATTTCCATTTATCGAGCTGATAGACCTCTTCTGACTTCTGAGCTGGTTCTTTAAGCATCCAGCTGATTCAATGTTTCGGTCTGATTTCTGCACTTCTCACTGTCTAGCTAGTCTGTACCGGATCATCAGGCTGGTTTGACTTTGACCTCAATACTTCGAGCTGATTTCTCCGTTGGTCATGATAAGTCTCGTCCAAACTTTGACGCTTTGGTTTGAATGATTTCTTTTACGAGTTCTTTTTCTTATTAGTATTTCATCACAAAAACATATGAGTTTTATCCCAACACTAACAAACACATCAAGTTAACATCAAATATGGTTTCAAAACATTGAAATATATAGATCTATACATCCATGCAATAATATGAATGAAATGTGCATTCAAATGAGATTTTTTACTTGCCTCTTGTTGAACAACTTACAACCAATGTTTCAAGGCTTCAAGGAGAGGGAGAACACCAGGAAACACCTCTAAATTTTCAGTTAAGGAGCTTGAAATTTTGTTAGAGGACAAAGAGGGGGCGGTGGCTTTGTGGGGGATGAAGAACCCTAGCTTCCTCTCTTTTTTTTTTTAGAAAAAGTGTTGTGTTATATAGTGATGGGTGGGAGGCGGCTAAGTCTAGGGTTAGGGGGAAGGGTTTTGTTTTAAATTTATTGGTTAGTGTATAAAATTTGTTAGTTAACTAAATAAAATGCTACTTAATTAGTAAGAGCTGTTAATTTATTTAACAAAGTGCTAGTCAACAAATAATATTTAATTTGAAAGTTGCTAATTAATTAATAAAATGCTACTCCTCTTTTAAAATAAATAAATAAATGAATTCCCTAATCCTACGTAATTAACTTTGAAAATAACTTTAAAAAAATAGTCTTTTAAAATTTTGCTACTATTAAATATTCTAAGGCATAAGGAGTGATCTGAATAAATTTTATAAAAAAATCGTCTTTAGGTATTCCCGTATCCTCCTGTTCGGCCTCGAAACATCTAACAAACATTTTAAAAGAAATCATCTTTAAATTTTTCAAATAATCTTATGCTAAAATCATAAAATAAAATTAATACTACGAATAGAAATAAAACAATAAGGCATGCGATTAGGGACGAATATTTTCGGGTGTTACAGGTTTTGACCCCTTCTCTTTGGGACTGGTTTTGTCGTGTTGCTGACCTTTGTAGGTTATCCAGGTGGTTCAGCTGGACTAGGATAAACATCAGCTAATGGAGCCCCTTAGGATGTTGATCGAGTGTCCCAGTTATTACGTACATATATTTCATCGATCATTTATCAAGGGATGTCCTATATATTTGTTGTTATCTGTTGATTTAATATTGTTTACTGTTGGATATATACGTACACTGTTCTGGAAGATTTAATGTTGCTTACTATGTGGCATTATGCATGTACTGTGAGCGTGACTAGCTCTTCATGTGTTTGCCAATAGTTTTAGAGGACTTTCCGGTAATTAAGTGCGAGTGATGAAATGGTCTTGATATTTTGAGTATTCAGATATTTTTACCTGTTTTTGTATCAGGCCCAAAAGATTTAAGCTTCCAAGTTTTAGCGTTAATTGTGTTCTTAATCCATAATTATAAGCAATGAGCCTGACATCGCATGTGTTACTAGGTAAACCCATTTACCTAAAGCACATCTATTACTCTGGCCAGAGATTTGTCACATTATTATCTCCTCGGATAGCATAGGATATCGACGCACTAGAGTGAGCAGTGAATCATCGATAACAAAGCATCTGCTCCTACATACATCGGGATCTCACACAATCTCGCCACCTGATGACTCTCATTGAGTCGGACCAACGAGTCAAAGTGAGACTCCTATCATGCAGAGTCTCAATGATACTTCTTCTCAGAAGGGCTAATTATGTACAACTAAGACCAATGACTTATCCACTCTACAAATTTTAACCAATTGGAAAGTCCGACTGAGGGTAGTTCGATAGATCACTAGGTCACTATCCATCATGCATGCTCCGACATCTCCAAGTTCCCTACCAATAAAACATGGTACTTTGCATCACATATTATAGTTTCAAAATAGGGCGGCCCTTATCCCTGTTTTTGATGGCTCAATTGAGTAAGAATTAGTTTAGAATATACAGTGACTATTATATTTGTTTCATGATAGCCATCAAATCCACTATATCTAACATATAATATAATGTATTCAAGGTCGTTATTCAATAAGTTTGTGCAATAAAAGCAAAGATAAATAATGTCACGTAACATGTAAGTTATATAAATGAACAAAGATTGTTTTAAACAAGAATCAACAAAGCCCACTACCAGCGGTTGGCTAGCTGGGCACCTACTTTAACAGGGCGCACGAGGCGGGTATGAGTGGAAGACGCGTGACGTGTGGCGATCCTAGCGCAAGAGGTGTGGCACGAATACCACGTGACGTGCAGCGTAATGGGCGCGTGATGTGGTGCAATGGGCGCGCAACGTTCTCACAATATCCACTTCTTATAACTGATTTTGGAAGTCGTACTCCCAATATCCCTTCCTTCATACTCAACGCTTTGCGTTAATATCCATTCGAGAATTAGGAAACCAGTTTTTTTGTGACCCTCAATGGTTCAGGGATACAGCTAGTCATGGGCTCACAAATTATTTTTGACTCAAAGAACACATTTTCTGACTTCCCCATCGAACCATGGTAAAGCTTCTAGCAACATCGCCCCATGACTACCTAGGTATCACTGATAGTACCTGCAAGAAACAAACTTAATGCTTAGTGTACAGTACGATCCCTTCAGCTCAAATATCCCGATCGAATCAAGGATCATTGGTAAATCTAGAGTCTCTATAGATTTTATGGTCATGTAATACATCTTGGAGATCAAATAGTGACATTTCATGTGAAAATAGGTAGACTCATTTACTCTAAAGCACTTCCAGTACTCTAGCCAGAGATTTGTCACACTATTATTTCCTCAGATAGTATATGACATCCATGCACTGAGGTGAGTGGCGAATCCTTGACAAAAAATTATCGAATCCTTCATGCATTGGGACCTCACTTGATCTCGCCACCAGGTTAGTAAACGGGTCACAAGGCCAATCACATAGACTCTCAATGATGTTTCGAGCAATAAGGACTAATCATATACAACCAAGACTAATTCACTTGAAAAATGATAACCACTTGGAAAGTCTGATCTATTGGTGCATGGAAAATCCGGATCACACCTGTGACAGGCAGCAGAATATTTTAAAATTTTTGGTCTACCGCGGACGACCGTGGCGGTTGGACACGCTATGTAATAAAATAAATGTTAAACATACATAGGATGTTTACGAATTTAGCTTTGGCGACTAGGAGCCCAGATCCGACCAGTCCTCAAAGGGAGCCCTTCAACGATTGAATCTCGAAGAGCGTCTAATCCGATCCATGACAGAAATCCCAACTTCTTTGCTGGTTTGCATTAGAAAACCATCAAAAGTTTCACGACAGAATCTCCCCACCAGTTGATCGCAAAGATGTGCGACAGCGGAGACGACAACTCAAAGAAGTCCGCGACCAAGAGAAGAGGAGAGAAGGGAAGAAGAGAAAAGTTAAACAGATTTGGTTTCTCAACTTGGTGTACTTTTCAATCCCTCATTAGCCTTCTATTTATAGATACTTCACGAGCTCAAACTAAGTTTATGAGCCCAGGGCAAGCCTGATCGAACCAGTTTTGAATCCATCGGTGTGGTTTCTTCATAATCCTAATCGACGATCAGATCGAACCGATGTGCACAGTTTTCAAAATTGTACATTATGATGCGAAAACAAATTTAAGACCACTAAATTTTGAAATAGCAGTTCCACTCCAGTAGTTAAATGGAAGTCATACTCCCACATCCTATTTTGGAAACCATGCTCTCGACTAAACCAACACCTTGAATTCCATATTTGTACAGGAATCGGAAACTAGTAATTGTATGACCCTAAATGATTCAGGGATACAACTAGCTATGGGCTCACAACTCCTTGTGACTTTGAAATAACATTATCGGACTTATACATCGGGCTATGGTAAATAGTAGCAACATCGCCCCAAGAACCTAGGTATCACTGACAGTGTTTTCAAGAACTAGTCGGTCATGGTTACCATACAATACGGTCCTTTCATCTCAAATATCCCGACAAAACCGATGACCATTGGTAAATCGAGATTTGCTAGTAATCCGATAGCAATGACTAAATATTAGAAATCAAATAGCGATATCGGATGTGCTACTAGGTAAACCCACTTACCTAAAACACATCTAGTACTCTGGCCCAAAATTTGTCACACTATTATCTTCCCAGAAGCGTAGGATATCCATGCACCAAGGCGAGTGGTGAGTCCATGACAATAAAGCATCGGCTCCTACATGTTTCGTGAACTCACGCAACCTCACCACCTGATAGCCATCAAATCCACTATCACATCTAACATACACTATAGTGCATTCAAGGTCTTTATCCAACAATTTTGAGCAATAATAGCAAAGATAAAGGATTCCATGTAAATGTAAATTACATAAATGAAGAAAGATAATTTTTACAATAGTCAACAAAGCCCACTACCAACAGTTGGCTAGCAGGACACCTACTCAACACCAACAAGGGTAGTTCGATAGATTACCAGGTCACTATCCATCTGCATGCTCAGAACATCTCTATGTTTCTTACCAATAAAGTGTGGTACTTCACATCGCACCTTATCCTTGTTTCGCACGGTCTAATCGACTAAGAACATGTTTAGAATATACATTGACTATTAAATGTACTTCATGATAGCCATCAAATACACCATCACATCTAACATACACCACCATATATTCAGGTTCTTTATCTAACATGTTTTCATAAAATAATAAAGATAAAGAATGTTATGAATGTAAATTATATAAATGAATAAATATTGTTTAACAAGAAGAGTCAAACAAAGCACACTATCAACAGTTGACTAGACGAGACTCTAACATGTACATGATTAGTATTTATAACTCTAACAATCAAGGAGACTCTACATGCTAGTATTGAGTGCTTAAGACTCTTCTACTATAAATATCGCATGCTAAGGCACATTACAATGATACAACATAGCACAATACGCTTTGTCTTGAACAAAAGTGTGACCTTAATCTCCCTCCCCACAACTCAAACGTCGTGTAAGGCCCGATGCTCATATTTACGGATTAAGTACAAAACTAACGATTAATGCGGAAGCTTAAAACGGGTTAAAATTGGGCCTGATACAAAATAAAGTAATGAAACGAACCAGACTCTAGAGTTTTTTTGTTGGAATCATGTGCGGAATAAATAAACTAAAAAGGAATGGCTCGTTCCGTTTTAAATCATTTTCTCAACAATACTTGAAACAGTAATAAATAAATATTTTAAAAAATAAAATCATCCAGACTATTTAAAAACCAGACTGAATAAAAGTACTGAACGTGAACATGCTAAAAATCATTATCTGAAAAGCATATCATATCAAAGAAAAAGCAATAATGCGGCCACGGGGTATAGCTGCAGCGGGCGCTCAGAGGTCCTCACCGCCAGTCGGGACATAATCCACAGGGTCATCACCTGCACCATTTAAACCTAATTCTCTATATTTTAAAATAACAAGGACATATACATAAAGTCACATTCGAGCACATACTTGTAATAAAATACGTTAAAACATGCATGCATGGATGATCTTAAAACCTTGTTCGTACATTCCATAATATATCATAACATATAGCGTACATAAGGCATGACATAACGTAACATGGAGCGGACGTGTGATTGATCAGTCGAAATAACCAAAGTACGTGGCGGTGCGGTTCACCCGATCTTACCTCGGGATCCCAAGAACCTGCTATGTCACTTCACCATGTCGTGATCACATATATCCATGACTCATAATCATACATTAAAACAGGGGATCCCCGGGCCCGGCTATTCGGCTAGCTCCCATAATTAAACTTTGTTATATCACTTCAATCCCTCGGGTTTTATTTTAAAAAAATTCATGCCTGATCATTTCTTAGTATCTCATGATGCGTGCATTTCTTAAAATCATGCAACTTAAAACTTAGCCCGTCAATGTAAATTTTATCATTTTCTTAAAAATATTTACGTACATGGAATACTATATATATAATTAAATATACATTCACGGGCTTCTACATTTTCTACTTCTGTCAAAGACTGGTTCAGGAGTCTGGCCCACTAATTGTAGACTTAACTTTAAAATTGGACTTAGCCCATAACTTTAAAAATCACCTTTAAATCCCCATAATACTCCAATTTGGACTTTGAAATCAATGATCAATTTTGACTTTAAAATCAATGACCAATTTTGACTTTAAAATAACTTGACCAATTTTGACTCAAAAATAAATTGACCAAATTTTACTTTAAAATCCAAGTTAAAATCCCAATACCCTCAATTTTGACTTTAAAATCTTAAAATAAAGTATTAGGTCCAAATTAATTAAAATTTTGACTAAAATATTCGAATTTAAAATATTTGACCAAAAATCTTAAAATTTGACCCTATACATTAAAATTTAAAATAACCGGTCCGAAATTAAAATAACTCGGACCGAATTTAAAATATTTTGACTCGACACCCGACTAACCGACCCGGTCCAACCGAACCGACCGGTCCAATTGAACCATTCGGCCCATTCCACCCAAAACCTAAACCCTCATGCAAGCCGTCGCCCCCATGCAACACGCCAACTTATAGCGGTTCGCCCTCCTTGCTCCGACCACCATGGCCGGAGCCCCGCCGGCTCGAACATCCCCAGGTCCATCCAGTTCCATTGGAACCAACCACGGCCCCAACCGTGAGCCACAACCCAAGGCCGAGACGCATGAAAGTGGCAGCCCGCCCACGACGTGCGCACCATGCAGCCATGCAACCAACTCGAACCAGCCATGGTATAGCCCTCAAATATCGACTATGGACGCTTCTAGACCGCTATAGGACCTCCATGAACCATAACCAAGGCCCCTAGAACAGCCCTTAGCCGAGACAACGCTAGATCAAATCAAAACCGTAATGAAAAACATGAGTCATGCATGATCTAAAACAATTGTGCATAGATCTAGATAAATCACATATAATTCATGCATTAAACTTTAAAAACAGTTTAATATGGCTTAAATGGTGAGAAAAAGGATAGATATTACATTCCTGGCGTGGAGAAAGACGAGATCTGCGAGTAGGCGACGCAGAGGACGCGAGATCGGGACAGAAACCACCTTGGATCACCAAAATTCCTTGAATTTTTTATAGGGGCTGCTATGAGAGGTAGGGTGGCTATCTTGGCATTGGAGGAGGCTAGGTTTTTGCAAACGTTTGTGTTTGAAATAATGAGGGTGCTAAAATGACCCCTAAGGCTTAAATAAGAACTTAAAAAGGATTTTTACGTGCTTACCCCTCACTAATTCAAATATTCATTAAAACTTTAACCTTGGCTTTAAAAAATATCTAATTTTCGTAATAAACTGCAATAAAGTTCAATAAAACAACCCGTATTGGCGAAAAACAGGTTCCCCTCAAAAACAATAATAAAAGTCCCAATTTTCGGAAATTGTTGCTTAAAAATAATAAATTTATTCTTAAGGATCCAAGGACTTAAAAATCTCAAATTATTTTCATCTCGATCGTCCCTAGTCTATTCCACGCGTCCATAGCTCAAACAGACTGAAAACATGACATGTACCATGCAAACATAAAAATCAATAAATAAATCACATAAAATGGCATGTAATCATGTAAAATTATTTTCCCCCTAGTCATGCACTCACTTCTACGTATTCAGGATTTTATAGGCGTTACAACTCTCCCCCCGTATAGGAATTTCGTCCTCAAAATTAAGTATGCACCAAATAGATCACGGTAGCGCGTCCGCATATCGGCCATAGTCTCCCAAGAAGCTTCATCCTCAGAGTGATTCTTCCACCGGACCTTGACCATCGGAATACTCCACGCTCTCAGCCTGCGCTCCTCTCGAGCAAAAATCTGTACTGGACGCTCCTCAAAAGATAAGTATGGAGCCAACTGGAGCGGCTCAAAATCCAAAACGTGCGACGTATTCGTAACATACTTCCGCAGCATCGAGATGTGGAAGACATTATGGACCGCTGACAAGCTAGGTGGTAATGCTACTCGATACGCCAGAGTAACAACCCTCTCCAAATCTTGAATGGCCCAATAAACCTTGGACTGAGCTTGCCCCTCAGGCCAAAGCGCATCACGCCCTTCATGGGAGAGATCCTCATGAAGACATGGTCCCCAACAGCTAACTCCAGATCTCGTCGTCTCTGATCGGCATAACTCTTCTGACGACTCTGGGCTATCATCATCCGATCTTGAATCCTCGTCACAATATCCGCTATCTGCTGCACTAACTTCGGTCCAGTCAACACCCTCTCTCCAACCTCATCCCAGTGCACGGGAGATCAGCATCAACTCCCGTACAGCGCCTCATACGGAGCCGTCCCAATCGATGCCTGAAAGCTGTTGTTGTACATGAACTCTACCAGCGGCAACCTCAAGTCCCACGTACCCTGGAAATCAATCACACAAGCTCTCAGCAAATCCTATAGAATATGGATGACTCTCTCCGACTGTCCATCCGTCTGTGAGTGAAACGGCGTGCTGAATGCCAATCTAGTCCACAAAGCAGCATGTAAACTACTCCAAAACGCAGATGTAAATCTGGTGTCCCTGTCAGACACAATAGATACTTGTATGCCATGAAGCCTGACAACCTCTCTGATGTAAAACTCTGCGTACTGTGTCAGGGTGAAAGTAGTCTTCACCGGTAAGAAGTGCGCTGACTTGGTGAGTCTGTCCACAATCACCCATATCGCCGTGTATCCTCTGGGAATCCTGGGTAACCCAACCACCAAATCCATAGTAATATGCTCCCACTTCCAGTCAGGAATAGGGAGTGGCTGTAGTAACCCTGCCTGTCACTGATGCTCTGCCTTGACCTGCTGACAAGTCAAGCACTCAGATACAAATCTCCCAATATCCTTCTTCATCCTCGGCCACCAATACAACGTCTCCAAATCTCTATACATCTTCATATTCCATGGGTGGATGGAGTACGTGTTAGAGTAGATGCCCAACTAGCCAACTTGTGGCGTGTGGGTTCATAGACTCTTGTATATGACAGTCTTTATATATGATATTCGCATTTATCAATATGGCATTCTTTACTTTCATTGTGTGTATGATGATTTACAATTGCGTTGAGTAAAGACCTAGGATACACCTAAGTGTATGTTCGATGTGATAGGGTATGACGGCTATCATGAAACACATCTAATGGTCACTGTGTATTCTGAACATGTTCCTAGTCGATTGGTCCGTCAAAATGAGGATAAGGCCGCCCGAGTTCGAGACTAGTATCTGCGATGCGAAGTACCATGTTTCATTGGTAGGGAACATTGTGATGTTCTGAGCATGCAGATAGATAGTGACCTGGTGATCTATCGAACTACCCTCCTTCGGACTTTCCAAGTGGTTACCATTTGTCGAGTGGATAAGTCCGAGGTCTTGGTTGTACTGATTAGTCCTCACGACTCGAAACGTTATTGAGACTCTACATGATAGGCGTCTCACTTTGACCCGTTTTCCGACTCACTTGGGGTCATAAGGCGTCGGGATTGGGTGAGATCCCGATGGATGTAGGAGTCGATGCATCGTTGTCGAGGATTCATTGCTCGCAGACATGCGTGGATATCCTATGCTATCTGAGGGGAAAATAGTGTATAAATCTCTGGCCAGAGTACTAGAAGTGTTTTAGGTAAATGTGTTTACCTAGTTACACTCGCGATGTCACTATTCGATCTCCAAGATGTATGCATAGCTATCGGATCTATACCGACTCTCGATTTACCAATGGTCGTTGATCTGATCGGGATATATGGATTGAAAGGACCGTACTGTACGCTAACCACGACCAACTGATTCTTGCAGGCACTATCAGTGATACCTAGGGGATCATGGGGCGATGTTGCTAGACGCTTTACCATGATCCGATGGGCAAGTCCGGAATTGTGATTCCGGAGCAACAATGGTTGTGGGCCCACGGGTAGCTGTATCCTTGAACCATTGAGGGTCATACAAGTACTGGATTCGAGATTCCCGCACGGATACTCAGCTCAATGTGTTGAGCATACGAAGAGGATTTTGGGAGTGCGACTTCCTAAAAAGTCAACAGAGGTCAAATCGTGATTTGCCGATGTTGAGGGGCAAAACGGTCATTTTGCACTGGGGTTCTGAAAA
Organism: Dorcoceras hygrometricum; assembly: GCA_001598015.1. Classification (NCBI taxonomy): domain Eukaryota; kingdom Viridiplantae; phylum Streptophyta; class Magnoliopsida; order Lamiales; family Gesneriaceae; genus Dorcoceras; species Dorcoceras hygrometricum. The sequence goes on from KQ995704.1 coordinate 174,251, forward strand.
ATGGTTTTTTAGATCATAGTGTTCAGTTTCGGAAACTGAGTCGATCGTTCCGATCTGATCGGCGATCGGAGCTACGATGAAGTCGTAGTGGTGGGGATGAACCGAATGTTCACCCGTTGGACTCGGGCCCGTTGGGCCGGTACAATCCTATCACAAGTCTATTTAATTAGACTAGACCTCATTAACCAAAAGACTAGATGATCAAACCCTAACCCTAGAGCACTAAACATGCCGCCTTCCCCCCTCTCAAATAGCCGCCGCCGCCCGCCGCCCCACGCCGCCACCGTCGCCGCCCTCTTCGCCGGAAATTCGTTCCGGCCAATTAGATGAGGAGAATCCGTCCGTGCAGATCTCGTCAGCTCTTCTAGTGCAGGCTGATGAAGGAATCTAGTCTCCGGTCGTGGACCTGATTGGCGTTATCTACCGCAGTCAACAGCGAAGAGCCGGCGTTCTTGTAATTCCGGTTGGAGCCAGGCACTGTTGGGATCCGGATCACGCCCCCCGGCGAGGCAGCGGAAGAACAAAAAACAGGTGCCGGGAGACGATCAATACGATATAATACAAAATTTATGACATTCATAGGGCGTTCAAAATCATTACCTTGCTGGCAACTCGTGCCTGGCTCCGACCGGTGTTGGGATCCGGATCACGCCCCCCGGCGAGGCAGCGGAAGAACAAAAAACAGGTGCCGGGAGACGATCAATACGATATAATACAAAATTTATGACATTCATAGGGCGTTCAAAATCATTACCTTGCTGGCAACTCGTGCCTGGCTCCGACCGGTTTCGTAAAGAATACGGCACTTCACGGTAGACTGCGGTAGATAACGCCAATCAGGTCCACGACCGGAGACTAGATTCCTTCGTCAGCCTACACTAGAAGAGCTGACGAGATCTGCGCGGACGGATTCTCCTCGTTGAATTGGCCGGAACGAATTTCCGGCGAAGAGGGAGGCGACGGCGACGGCGTGGGGCGGCGGCTATTTGAGAGGGGGGAAGGCGGCGTGTTTAGTGCTCTAGGGTTAGGGTTTGATCATATAGTCTTTTGGTTAATGAGGTCTAGTCTAATTAAATAGACTTGTGGTAGGATTATACCGGCCCAACGGGCCCGAGTCCAACGGGTGAACATTCGGTTCATCCCCACCACTACGACTTCATCGTAGCTCCGATCGCCGATCAGATCGGACCAATCAACACATTTTCCGAAACTGAACACTATGATCTGAAAAACCATTTTTCAGAACCCCAGTGCAAAATGACCGTTTTGCCCCTCAACATCGGCAAATCACAATTTGACCTCTGTTGACTTTTTAGGAAGTCGCACTCCCAAAAATCCTATTCTCGTGCTCAATACATTGAGCTGAGTATCCGTGTGGGAATCTCGAATCCAGTGTTTGTGTGACCCTCAATGGTTCAGGAATACAGCTAGTCGTGGGCCCACAACCATTGTGGCTCCGGAATCACAATTCCGGACTTGCCCAACGGATCATGGTAAGAGCGTCTACCAACATCGCCCCATGATCACCTAGGTATCACTGATAGTGCCTGCAAGAACCAGTTGGTCGTGGTTAGCGTACAGTACGGTCCTTTCAATCCATATATCCCGATCAGATCAACGACCATTGGTAAATCGAGAGTCGCTATAGATCCGATAGCTATGCATACATCTTGGAGATCGAATAGTGACATCGCGAGTGTAACTAGGTAAACACATTTACCTAAAACACTTCTAGTACTCTGGCCAGAGATTTATAACTATTATCCCCTCAGATAGCATAGGATATCCACGCATGTCTGCGA